>JADOBO010000053.1:0-84446 GCA_016403345.1 Corylus heterophylla
ATGCACATGAGTTTTAAATAAAATTTATTTCAATTTTGTCCATGCTATTAAAAAAAACATGTGCATTTCACATGTTCAAGGGACACATGTCACTTTTATAAACCAGGTTGAAAAAAATTATTCCAACCCAATTTAGAAAAAAACTTTATCCTAGTATTAATAGGAGAATTATAAATAAGGTGATGGTTTGATAGAGAAAAGTATAATTTATTCAAAATTATTGGAATAGTATACCCACGGCCGGGTTCGGTGAATATCTTGCTCGGTGGGCTTGGCATCTAGGTCTGTTCCAAGAATAAAGTATAATGTGAACTAGTCCCACGACTAACATGATTGATAGCAATTAATAAAGAAGAAGATTGCAGATAATTAGGAGAAGATTTGTTTGCCAAAGTTCGATTGTTTCATCCAATAGGGCGTTTATGTGTGCAGTTTATCAATGCTCATATAACATAAGTATAATCAAATTCAATGCTTTGCACATTGGAAAAAAAAAAATTACATGATATATATATATATATATATATATATATATATATATATATATATATATATATATATATATATACACGTTGTGTGACAGAGAGGTATATAATTTGTTGTTATTGGTATACATTATCTCCACATGTTTGGTTTTATGTAATTTTTATTTCTATGTTAGAGGGTTGAAATATTTTGCATTTCCTTTGTTTACTAGCCTTGAATATATTTTTATGATGATGCGACATGGTCTAATAGTCTTTGACATATATATATTTTTTTTAAAAAAATGTGTAAGGGATAATATTTCAACTCCAGCAAGGGATATATATATATATATATATATATATATATATATATATATATATATATATTGCAAGTAGGTTACTCAAATCATCATTGCAAATTTGGTCAGCAGCTGTGCCTTAAGAATATTATCATAATGTTGTATATCTTAGTCATGGTAGAATTCTGTCTTAATTATGGTTAGATAATGTTGGAAATAATTTTGAATGGTGCATAACATTTTTATAAAAATAAAATAATATAAATATAAAAATTAACAATAAAATAAATAAAAGGTGAAATTTTGAAGGGCAAAATTGTAATTTTATTTTTAATGGACAATTTTGTCCCACAAACTAATCAACAAATGAAATGGAGGAGGAACCGTTTGCCTGTCAGGCTTTTGTGATTCTGACCGGCTGAAACTCTGGACGACAGATGGATGTACATTCTACTGGCGTTTTCGTGGGCGATTTCTTGGAAGCATGACATGCACGCCTAGTAAATAGAATCATCAAGCACTCAAGTAAATTATCAATCGTTCACGTGATCGAGAGTGACAGTGTGCAGAGTTTGCTTTGGCCGGAGAATCGCACTTGTCATCTTCCATACTTTTTGGACAGAAAAAAGCATAGGTGTAATAGGGATCCACTAGAAAGTTTGATAGGTAGGGCCAAATTCCCAGGAATTCAACAATCATTCACTTTCCAACCAAAAATTAACTATACATGCTATAGGTATTCGATTTGGGTCAGATATTGTCGATCGTTCACGTGATATAGTCAGTGTGTAGGACAAATGATGCGATGCTACGCACTTGTCACTTTTTCACACTCTCTTGGACAGAAAAAGTGAAAAAAAAAATGTAAAAAAAAAATTTTAAAAAATGTATTTAAAAAAAATAATAAAAAAAAGGAAAAAAAACCCCTTGGACTCCAAGGGGGTGGCCGAAACCACCCCCAGTACCCACTGGGGGTGGCCAAGCCACCCCCATGGAGCCTTGGGGTGGCCGAGCTACCCCCAAACGAGCCACCCCCAATGTTTTCCTTTTTTTTTTTTTAAATATATTTTTTTTAAAAAAAAATTAATATATGTGTCACGTGTCGACGTCTGATTGGTTTACGTGTCAGTCCTAACGGTCAACTAACGGATTGACTAATTTGGTCACTTATCAATACCACATGGACCTCTTGTGATAAAAATGAAACCCAAGGAGGGAAAAAATAAAGTTGAGAAACTCTAGGGGGGTTTGGAGTATTTAACCCTTTAATTTAATAATATGGGGTGGTCAGCCAGCCCAACACAGCCATGGGGTGTCACTGGCCTCCCCCAACTGGCCTTTGGGGGTGGCGCCGGGGCCCCAGGAACCATCCCCTATCAAATCCAAAAACAAATGTTTTTGGGTTTGGCCATAGGGGGTGGAGCCGGCCACCCCCAAAGATTGGTTGGGGATGGCCGGCGCCACCCCATGGCCCCAGAACTCAAAAAAGTTTGTTTTTGGGTTTGGCCATAGGGGATAGCCGAACCACCCCACAGGGCCACCCCATGGCCCTGGGGGTGGTTCCACCACTAGGCCAAACCCAAAAAAATTTGTTTTTGAGTTTGGCCATAGGGGGTGGCCAAATCACCCCCTGGTGAGGGGTGGCGCTCCTAGGGCCCCAGCGCAGCCACCCCCATGGCTGCACTGGGGTGGCCAGCCATCCCATATTATTAAATTAAATTTTTAATTTTTAATTATTTTTTAAAATATAAATAATATTTTATTATTATTTTTTTTTTATGTGAGACACGTGGCAAGCTTTAGACCGTTGAATAGAATCCTACAGTCCAGATTAACAAAGAAATTCCTGGGCATTTCCCAGCTAACTTGCTGGGGATCCTAATCCACATGGCTACTATAGGTATTCCGATTTGGGTCAGATATTGTCGATCGTTCACGTGATATAGTCAGTGTGCAGGACAAATGATGTGATGTTACGCACTTGTCACTTTTTCACACTTTCTTGGACAGAAAAAGAAGGGCCATGATTCTAAGAACGCCGGCGTGTTTTATGCCAGGCTTCTTTCTTCTTCTTTCTTCTTTTTTTTTTTTTTTTTTTAAAAAAATTAAAATAATAAATCACCCCGGCGTGTTGCCGGGTGTGATGTTTAGCATTTCAAAGAAAAGTAGGGGTGTAAATGAGCTTTGAATAAGCCGTACATATGTACATGGTATAATGCAGTTCGAGCCGTGGTTCAGAGCATGCCAGGCAGCAAATTTTTTTTTTTTAATATTTTAATAAAAAAAAAAAAAAATTTGCCGGCGTGCTATTTATCTTCACCCATGCAGATCTATTGAGATAAAACGAGAAGGAGGGAAACAATTTAATAGGTGTACGTGCTTCTTCTTGCATTTGAGAGTCATGTCCTTTTACTTCATTGTTTCTGTTTCACTTCGGAAGCCTTTGAGATTTTGGATAATGTTAGCAAAGGAAGTGAAAAAGTCATCATCACAAACTCAAAATGCTTTGCTGGTTGTGGCTGTGCGTGTATTAGCCTAGCTATAAACTGCCAAATGACACTTTGTTTGGCAATGGAATTGAAAAAGAGAGTGAAACGGTACTGTAGCAGACTTGATTGATATGAAAGAAAAAAGTTAGAATGTTTTGTATAAAAAAGTGAAAGAATTTGTTTTGTAGTGATTTTTTTTTTATTTGAATAGTAATAAAAAGTGATTGATGTGATGTAAAAAGTAAGAATGTTGGAGTTGATTTTGAGAATAATTTTTTTGATTTTTGAGTCCGGTCTGGTCCTTTGCCAAACACAGCTTGTTTTGTTCCCACAAGCAAATTTGTAAGAACTTGACATACCATAACAACATAACATTCACACAACTATCCCACAATCAAATTTGCTTGTGGAGATTTAAATATTATGTTGTTGTATGAATTAGTTGCTTCTGTTGAACAAAAGATGTATTATCATGTAATTTATGGAAAGATATTATGTAATTTACGTACTTTGTGATTAATATTGTCTTACCTATGATTAATGAATTACAATTCCAAATTTAACATTCACTCGACTAGAAGGAAAAAATAATTATTAGGAGGGAGGGGAATGGATTACCATAAGAGTAAATCTTCCAACTACCATGAGGATAAAGAAACAATAAAGAAATAATTAAAAGAAATATTTAAATAAATTAGAGAGAGATTTAGAGAATTTGTTGTGGGGGTGTGTTTAAAAAGTTCACTTTTTAATTGGTTCAAAACTTTTTTACAATATGGAAAACAAGAACCCTATAAAAATATACTTAATTTTCGATTGTAACATGCTACTTTTTTAATATGTGACATTTTCAAAGCATTTTAATGTTTAAAATGGGCCTAAATTTCATAATTTGAAATACAAATATTACTCAATTTTGTATCAAAGTTGACTGATCATTGCAGTGGCTATAAAAGTCTACAAAAGATGGCCGGAAGAAAAAAGTTTTGTAGATAAGCACTCTCGTTAAAGAACACTATAAAAATCAAAACAATAGGGGTAACTTCATTGAAGATCCCTGAACTTCTATCCCATTTGACAAACTCTCTCAAACTTTAAAATTTATCAATTTAGTCTCTTGAACTTTCAATTGCAATCAATTTGGATCCCTCCGTCAGATTTTAAACGTTACATGACGTTTATACCCTTGACTTTTTTTTATAAAATTCAAACTTTACCCTTAATTCCAAAACCTTTTTTTATTAAAAAAAAGAAAAGAAAAAGAAAATCAATGATTTTTTGGTCTTTTTTGATATTTCTAAACTCTAAATTTGATGGAGGGGTTTAAATTGAGAGCAATTGAAAGTTGAGGGAATTAAATTAAGAGATTTTGAATTTTGAGGGGGCTTTATCAAATTAGATAAAAATTCAAGTGTCTTCAGTGAAGTTACCCAAAACAATAACAATTAATGATTTTTTGGTCTTTTTTGATATTTCTAAACTCTAAATTTAACCGAGGGATTTAAATTTAGAACAATTGAAAGTTGAGGGGATTAAATTAAGAGATTTTAAAGTTTAAAAAAACTTTATCAAAATTAAATAAAAATTCAGAGATCTTCAGTGAGATTACTCAAAACAATAACATATCTGCCTTAATTTCTTCATTGACTTCAATTCCTCATCATCCATTTCCTCTTCCCATTTCCTCGTTTCTACCAATAATATAAGTGAGTGGTAGACAGTAATGATTTTTTTTTTTTGAATAAGTTGTAGACATATTATAAATGGATCATTGACAGAGCAAATGCTCTGACAAAACAATATCACTGATACATGAAGGCATCTCCAATCCACAGTACAATAATAGCACCACCTTTAGAATAATTTCACGTGAAACACAAATGTTTCATTTGATAATGATTTTTTAAAAAGCGTTTTCTTTCGGGGGGGACAATTTGGATATATTTAACAAACGTGGCCAACTTTTCTATAGAAATTAAGCAAAAGTTAGCCATGTTAATATGTTATTGCGTACGCGTCGACCTAAGAAGGGTGTCTTCTTCTTCGACAATTTGTGAATATTTAACAAATATGGCCCATTTTTCCACCAAAAACAAAACTAGGCTGCGTCCTAAAAAGTGTGTTTTCTTTTGTTAACAATTTCGAGATATTGATCAAACAGACAAACATGGCCCAACTTTTCCACCAAAAGCAAAACTAGGCCATGTTAACGTCCTCATTAAAGAGATTTTACTGCATGTTAGAGATAAGGGCTAGACTAAGACTCCTCGCAATTCACAAATTGCTATATGTTGTGTATGTACTTGTGAAGGCTTATTTTACATTGAAGAAATATAAAGAATAAGAATATTTAATATATATAAGTGGATCTAAACTCATTAGCTTAGACTTTTGGATAATAAGTGGTGTCCTAATATGTATATTCATTTACTCTTATTTAACTCCCCTTGTGTTTCTCTCCTCAACAATTGATATCGGAGCTTATGCTTTTTCTTGGAGTAATCGTGACACTCTTGTGTGTGGACCCAACACTATACATTTTTTTCTCATTCTTCTTCTACTTTTTAAAATTATCATTTGATCTGTGAAACTCATGTGTACTACCCATATGACTTCACAAATCCAATGATAATTTTAAAAAGTGAGAAGATAATAAAATAATCAAAAGAAAAAATGAAGCATTTTCCTTTACAAAATAACTTGTTTCGATCTATGAACTTCAAGTTTAGTTTAGAGCCTCAGCCTCTACCATTATATTAAATAAAATGAAAGTTTACAAGCAATCGCTCAATCGAGAAATGCTATACACATTCTCTCCCATATATTTGTTAGTATACATTTTCTTATGTGGTAGTAAAAATAACTAATGAATTTAAAATATAATGATGATTTTCACTACCCTGTCATAAAATGTGTATTTGGAAGTGGGAATAGCATTTCTCTTTTTTTTGGTAGCATGGGTTGTCCCAATCTACCAAAATTTTTACTTCTTGATTCAGCGAATCAATAATCATTAAGTCATCCTCTTTTTGAACTAAACATTAAAAAGTAGGCGTACTAAAAAGTAGAGTTAATAAAACTCAAGATAAAATTAATTGATTAAAGTTGCGGGGTCTAACTCATTTAATTAAATAGATCAAATTATGGTTGACCTATTGATAATAGTATAAAAGTGTTAGTTCTTGTGTTGGCTTAATTTAGTTTCAAAATGCAGAGGATACTGTTTATGGGCTCAAACACTTATATAGAATGCTTAGAATCAAATCTTCACCGTCCACAATGTAGATTCATATGTCATGAACATCCCTGCAAAATTTCAGCTCAATCGGGCCACAAACGCCCATCGATCGGAGCTGTTGATCAAGGTTGGACAGCATTTCCAAAATGCTGTTTCACCCATTGCATGCCTGGTCCGGACAAGCCTTCCCTGAGTCTAAGCCGCATTTCCAGAAACTCTGTTTCTGCTCCGCAAGGCCTTGTCCGGACAGCCCATTAACCTGTCCGGACACCCTGTAAGTTTTAGGCCCAAAAACAGGATTTTAAGTGGGTTAGGTATAGAGTTTTGTCGGAGGTATATATACATCTTTATAGAAGAGAGAGACACGAATTTTAGAACCCTAGAATTTGTGTGAGGCTGTGCTTGAGTGATTATTTTGTTGTGACCCAAATTGATTCCTCTTAGAGGATTTTTGTTGGTTTTGATTGTGTGCTTAATTGAAGTCTATCGGAAGGTCCGATAAAGAAGAATCATTTTGAAGAAGATTGTGAGCGAGGAGACAAGTTGGAGGCTTGTCGATCTTAAAGAGCCAAGGTCTTGCAAAGGGTTGTGAGTGTTCCTAGTGTCTGTAATCTCTAAATAATCTTTTGACAGTGATTTCCTGGGTTTGACTGCCCCGGAGAGATTTTACTTTTAGAACGTTTTATAAAAGGTTTCCCATTGGTCACCAAAATCTTTATGTTTGATTTTACTTGTTTTTGGTGATTGTTTGCTTAGATTTAAATATCCGTTAATTCCGCATAAAATTGTGATATTTATTTGTTTAGAATTTTTCAAAAAGTACTTAATTTATCTATTTAAAGTGAACATTATCATAACTTAGTCTTATCTAATTCTTGCATTTTGTATTTAATTGAAAAATATTATTTAATTATTAAAACGTGAGATTAAATAATAGACTAATTCAAGTAAGTGGGAATTGAATAATAAAACCAAGAAAGACAAAAAGAAAAAACAAAGCAAAAGATGATGATATTGGTGGCTGTGCATGAAAGAAAGTGTCAAGTGGGCTAAAAAGAGAAAAACAAGCTAAGCCAATCAGAAAGAGAGTTGACCAAGAAAGTTTTTCACTCTGATTAAGTCACCGTCCATAATTGAGGGTGCGTTTGGAATTATTATTTTATTAAAAAAAAAGTGTAATTTTAAATAAAATTGCAGAAAACATATTGTTTAACATTATTTATTAAAAATTTACAATTTTGAAAATACAAATTTTTTACGCAGCTTAAATACTACACCAAAGTATTAGCAACAAATATATGTGACTAGCATTACAAAATAACTATTTTTTTTTCTTACTAGAGTTTTTTGACGTGTCATGATGTGACACGTTAGAAAATTTTTCTGGTGTGGCCTTTATAACGTGTGTTGAAGGTTAGAATATTGAGAAATGTTACACTTATTCTTATTTTTTTAACATAATTTCTATAGGTGACTTTTAAAATCATTATTAAATAAAAATTTAATAAAGATTCATCTTATATTTAATGATAGTTTTAAAAACCCTTTATAAATATAAAAAAATTATATAAAGAAGTGTATGTAAGAGTAAATGTAGCATTATTCGCCAACATTTACAATTATTTCACTTTAACTTTTTGAAATATTTTGTTTAATAATTATTTTATATAATTTATTTAATTCTTAGACCCAATACTTAACACAGAGCTATAGCTGAAGAGAAATTTTACACGTTTCTAAAATGACCGTGAAAGTTATTAGTAATTTTTTTTTTTAATTAAAATTTGGGTTAAATACTTTTAATCCTTATAATTTAACATTTTTTTTTTCACTTAAGGTTCAATTTGTTTCATAAATAATACCTCATTTATAATTAAAAATAAAGATAACACCTTCGTTCATAAATTGATGAAAATTTATGCCAACGCCTTTCAAAAATTGATACATGTTCATATATTTTATTAAAAATTATAATTTTTACGTTCTTTTAATTTGTTGGCTGCAACTCAAATAAGTAATAAGTGGTGCATTTATGTATTCAGATTTCGGTCAGATATTGTCAATGTTCACGTGGTCCGCACTTGTTGCTTTCCAACACTTTATTAGACACAAAAAAGCATTGACTGATCGATCGTACCTCGATCAAAGGGATAATTGACTACAAATTATTATATCTGGCTTAATTACTCTGTCTTTTATTATTCTACATGGTGTTATAAATACACTTGTGAATTTTCAGTATTACATTGTGAAAGTGTTAAAAAAAATGACAGTTAACATATTAAAGCAGACCACTAAAAGCATATATTTTGCTCATTAATTAATAAATATATATATAAATATATATATATATATATATATATATTATTAGCGGCGACAGTAAAATCGTTGTTAATAATGGTCATTAGCTTGAACTTTTTGGCTATTATGATGTCCAACTAATGTACTATTAGTAAAAAAATCATTGACCACTTATCTCCCAACAATTGGCTGGAATCCGGATGGTACACGTACGTTCTACTAGTGGCTATGGTGTTTTCTTGGGCAATTTCCTTAATTAGTGGTTTTTGTGGCTCTTGCAATAGCTGAGTTGTGTTGGTTCCGCATGCTTTTTCCGGGAATTGCCTGGTCCTCTATATATCATCTTCACCTATTGTTTGGTGTGATCAATAATGTTGGAGATATAACATTAATTGGCATCTAACCTAGTGTTTCATGCACTTACAAAGCAAAGCATATAGAAGTTAGTTATAATTTTATCGGTGAGAAGGTTGTCAATAAGGACCATCGGATTAAGTTTATCTCTACTTGATCAATAATTAGTTGGTGATTTATCGACTAGGGGCCACACAGCAGCATGATTTTGCTTTTTACGGGCCAAACAAGACGTCAGTTATATCATGACAAATGAGCATCTATGACCGTATAGGATCACGTGTATCTCACGCGACGATTTGTCATTAAATTGATGAATTAGTATAATTAGTGCTACAGCGACCGGGCGAGATAAAAGATTGAAAACCCTGCAGAAATTGTCAATATTAGAACTGCATTAAACCACGTATGGATGTAGAATCAGAATTTTACATGAATTAGAATAATTAGTGCTGCATATATATATATATATATATATATATATATGAGATTTTTTAAGGGGTTCAACCCATAAAAGAAGATAAATTTGAGGTATAATTAAACTTTATGAAGTGATACGGATACCAATGTGTTTCTTGCATTCGGGAATCATATCCTCACTTGATCATTATTGTTTCTTTTTCTCTTTTCCTACTTTACCCTTTGATTAATTAATTATATCCAGATATGGTATGAATGGTCCCTTCAGTTCACGTCAATGCCGGATTTGTAGCATTTTTTCCCTATAAAATAGAGAACATCTTTTTTCTTTTCTACATTCAGGGTTTCTTTTTTTTCTGAGTGGGCTACCTGTTAATTTCCATAAAAAAAAAAAAAAAAAAAAAAAAAGGATCCCAGGTTGATGGAGGCAGCACTTAGTGGAAACGCCATTGAACTGCAGAAATTACTTCAAGAAGACCCCCTCGCACTTGAGAGAGGTTCAGTGGCAGTGTACCCTGAGACTGTCCTACACATTGCAGCCATGAGTGGGCAGACAGAGTTTGTGAGGGAGCTATTGAAGCTTAAACCAGATTTTGCCACCAGATTGGACAAGGACGGGTTTAGCGCAATACACTTAGCATCCGCAAATGGGTTTGTGGAAACAGTAAGAGAACTATTGAAGTTTAGGCGTGAGCTTGCCCTTCTCAAGAGCAGCGATGGAAGGACTTTTCTTCATTGTGCAGCTGTAGCTGGGAGGGTTCAAGTCATTAGGGAATTAGTTGGCTTTTTCCCCGACTGTGTCGGAGAAGTTACTCTAAGAGGCGAGACTGCGCTTCACGTAGCCGTGAAGTATAACCAGTTTGAGGCCTTTGAAGCCATGTTTGATATACTGAAGCAGCTTAACATGCAGGAAATTCTGAGTGCTGGGGATGAAGATGGCAACACTGTCTTACACCTTGCAGTTGCTAGGAAGCTGCAGATTCAGGTAATTAATGGCGGAATTAACCACTTCAAGATACTTTTCCTCTTTCTTGGCATTCAAATAACGAGTGCGAAAAGTTTCTCTATTCTTTGACGGATATATATATATATATATACACACACCATTTTACTTTGTCTATATGGAACATTCTGAAACTAGTACGGCTCTTCACCTTTTTAGTCATGATCTGACCATTTATTAACCAATTTGGATTGATATATATTCGGGACTAGACTTTCAAAATACTCCTCCTTTTCTAGGAAAAAAAGAAAAAAGAAAAAAGAAAAATTGCAAGAATTTAGGAGTTGATAAGGATTTAACGGAATTTGCAAAATACCCACGCCTGAATGTTAGAATTTTTTTTTTTTTTTGTTAAAAGGAGTATTTTAGAAATTTTGACCGGATTTAATAGAAAATACTATTGAATGGTTAAAATTAAAAAAAAAAATTGAAAAATTGAAACACTAAATTGACACTTTTTAAAGTTTAAGGGGTATGAATAAGTATAATTGCAAAGTGATGAAAGATCATGGGTGATAATTGAAGTTTTTCTAGTCTATGTCATGTAATTGTGATTGATTATCAAATCTTTGTTATTTGATTACATTATATATATATACTACCACCTTTTCCTAATAAATAGGGCTAACTGGTATTGTAAACATCATTAAGAAATAAAAGTACAATGTAGTCCTAAAGGCTTTTAACATGTGGATGTAAGTTATAGACTGAACTAAGCAATTCTTAAGTGTTTCTCTCTCTTATCCTTTATGTTTATTTTCTTTTATTCCACTATTAAATTTCATTTTCCATTTGATTATAAATTTTTTTATATAAAATTTAAAGGTTAAATACTTTATCCACTCCTGGAGTTTCACAATTTTACTTTTGTTCACAGGAAGTTTCTGTAGTTTGCCTAAAGACCGAAATGGTCCTTCCATCTGTCTTTCGTTAGTAGACTTAACAGAAATCTAATTACATTTCGACACGTGTCTTAATTGCCAAATCATCAAATACTGGATTTACACCCTTGTCACATAATAATTTTTTTTTTACCCCAAACCTTTGATTCCCATTCTTCCCCAACCCCAATCTCCGGTGACTTTGCCTTCTTCCCCAACCTCCGGCCATGAACCACAGACTGCATCAGTCTGTATCCAGTAACACATTTGGAACCGTATAAATTTCGAACATTTCATTTAATTTACGAGGTGGGTTTAAGATTGAGGTTGAATTTTCAGCTACAAGAGAATGATTCAGTTTTGGGCTTGGTTTGGATCTCAGAAAGTGCTTAAAATGATTTTTGAAAGCGTTTTAAATATTTTTCAGAGACCAAAACAAAACCTTTAATTGGGATTGGTATTGAGCTAAAAACCTTAGTTTTATTATGTGACAATAGTGTAAATTCAGTCATATTTGATGATTTGGCAATTAGGACAAGTGTCAAAATATAATTGGTCCCTAAGTCAGTGACGTGAATTTTCATTAAGTCTACTAACGGCAAATGGATGGAAGGACCATCTCGGTCTTTAGGCAAACCACAGAGATCTCCTGTGATCAAAAGTAAATCATAAGGGTCAAAAAAATAAAGTTGTGAAACCCCAATGATGAATAAGGTATTTAACCCAAAATTTAATTCATGCCTTGTTGTATACTTCAATGCCTTCACCATCTATGCTATCTGTTACAGACCGTTAAATTGCTATGTGGTGGTGATGGTAGCCAAGAAAAAGCAGTCGATGTGAATGTGACCAACAAGAGTGGCTTAACTGCTTTGGATGTGTCCGATGTCATACAGCAAATGATGATGGGTGAACCCACTGATTACATGCTCAGGGATTTTCTTCTACGCGCAGGAGCCTTAAGAGCGTCTGAACTTGAACACATTGACACTGCTCATGTTCATCACAGGCAGATCTCGGTGACGGCGGCACCGCCTCCCCATATTATCTGGCAGTTCTTATTACATGAGATTTCACTTCTGAACCCTTGGAAATTTTGGAAAACATTAGCAAAAGAAGTGAAAAAGTCACCACCACAAACTCAAAATGCTTTGCTCGTTGTGGCTGTTCTTATTGCAACTGTAACCTACCAAGCCATACTATCTCCCCCCAGTGGCATTGATGTGGGCGACGGTTATACAAGTTCTATTATGGCAAACCATTTACAAGAGTTCATTCCGTTCATGATTCCCAACTCTATTGGATTTTTTGCATCGCTTGCGGTGATTGTTTTGGTTATTGATGAGTTTCCGCTCAAAGCATTGTTGGGGATCGCTGTGCGTTGCATGGCTGCGGGTTATCTTTGCGGGCTTTTCTTGATTGGACCTACTAGTATAAATGCTTCACATTGGGCGATGATAACAATAGGAATAATCGTCTTGATGGACTTGGTTCGCTTCAGCTACTGGTTAGTCAAGAGATGGTCCAAAGAAATTAGAAATAGAAGAAGAAGAATCTAATGAATTAAGTTTGTTAGTTGGGAGTTTGTGAAGTTGAAGAAAATGGTCCTTGAGCTTTAGTTTGGGGTGTGCTTGAATGTGATGTAGAAATTTCATATTGTTAACAAAATAAATTCTAAGCTGCGGTATGTAATAATTCTGATGCTTCCTATCTTCACCTTTATATTTTACAGTCAAATGCTATTTCTCTTTCTTTTAAGAATTTGGTCACAGGTGCAACTCAACGTGAAATTTCTGATTTAGGACCCAAGTATAACAATTCAAAAAAATCTCAATTTTATCGCTCAGTTTAAATGTTTTATTTTCAATTTTCAATCCAAACACCATAGATATGAATACCAAAATCATAAAAGACTCATCACTTGTCATTTTCTTTCTTCAATAGTGGAAAAGACCCCCTAACGTCCACATATGCATAGCATCAACACTGAATATCTTGTCAGTGGTACTAGTCTCGCAGAAGCACATTAGCTTAACTGCATAGTTCATGACCATTACGGCTTTAAAAAGCGTTGTTGTCATTACGGGTGTAAATATACATATAAGCACATCTCCATCTTTATACTCAGACGATGTGGGACGCCACATAGATCCTCTTGCTTCTTACCGCGGGAATTCGTGCATCCATCATTAGTATAAGCCATGTTGCCCCACTAGCTGTTAATCTTTAAGATTAAAATGTATTGGGCTTATTTCAAAAATCTTATCAATCCCCTCTCTTCAAACGTTCTCTCCTCTCTCCTGAAGAAAACTTTTCCTTTCTATCGGCAGCCTATGGAAGAGGGAGTTACGGCTCGCTCCTTCCATCCCCTCTCCCTTACTTTTCCTTTCCTTTTTTCTGCTACCCTCCTTACCTCCATGGAGGTCCTATCCGCCTCTTCGGAGGTCTTATCTTTGTCCAGAAGGACCATCAGCCCATCCTCCATCTCCAGTCGCTCGATTTCAGCCTTCCTCCATTGTCATCGGCCCCGGATCCACGAACCAGCCTCAGCCGAAGCAGTTGTTGCCTTCAGCGCCGTGGAGTTTTTTAGGGAGGTGGGAGTGCATGATTTCGTCCTCATGGGGATTCCCTCCTTGTGGTAAAGGCTGTTAGTGACCCAAAACCCAATTGGCTACGCAACAGGTAGATAATTGATGATATAAAAGTGGTTTTGGGGTCTCTCCGTAGATGGAATATTTGACATGTCGAACGGGAGGCCAATTCAGCAGCACATGGTCTAGCTAGAAGTGCAACAAGAAATCCAACTCTTCAAGTATGGCTGGAGGAGCCGCCTAACTGTATTTTTGATATCGTTATTTTAGAGCAGTTGGCTCTATCTTTGTAATGCTTCGGCCTGAACATCATTGTGGATGGGACTTTAAGTTTGACGCGCCAACTTTAAAACTCTAACCCTTTATTTATTTATTTATTTAAAAAAGAGAAGTCTTAGTAGACTTTAGCTCTAAGTATATATTATATTTAAATAAATATTGTGGGATGGTACAAGGTCTTGTGCCAGTTTTCGCTACAACTATCTATTTTTTGTTTCTTCATTTGAAGATTGTTGATTGACTTATTTCCATTAAAGGGATGGATCCCAGGTTGGTGGAGGCTGCGCTTAATGGAAACGTCATTGAACTGCAAAGATTAATTGAAGAGGAAACGCTTTGCTGGTTGTGGCTGTACTTATCGCAACTATGACCTACCAAGCCATACTAAGTCCTCCCAATGGCGTTTACAGCGGCGATGATTACTATCAGCCAATTAACATGAATTCATTCCATTCATGCTTCCCAACTCTATTGGATTTTTTATTCATTCTTCCCAACTCTATTGGATTTTTTGTATCGCTTGCAGTGATTATATTGGCTACGAATGAGTTTCCACCCAAAGCATTGCTGGGGATCGCTGTGCGTTGTTTGTCTGCAAGTTATCTTTCTGGGCTTTTGTTGATTGGACCTACTAGTCTCACTACTGCACACTGGGGGATGACAATAATAGGAATAATCGTCTTGATCGACTTCGTTCGCTTGGGCTTCTGGTTAGTCCACAAGTGGTCCAAAGAAATTAGAAAAAGAAGAATCTAATGACACAGAACCTGATGCTGCAGTATAAAATACTCAGTATTTTACTTTGTTCCCAAGTTTAAGGATATTTTTTTGTACTTTTATATATTTTTTTTCTCCAAATATTTTTCTTGGAGAATACTCAAACCTTAGCCTGTAATATAAGTTTTTTAAGGCTTCGTATCTTTCGGCGTAAAATATTTTTTGTCATAAAATATTTTCAGGGAAGTCATTTTACAGGAAAATATTTTTCGGTGTTTGGCGCGCGCACGGAAAATCACTTTTTATTTTATTTTTTATTTTTTTAATATTTTCATTTAATCCTATTAACATATAAAATGTAGTTTTTATTCGCAATATAAAAAATACTAATATACAATAATTTAATAAAATCTAAAAATACCTGCTCGGGACTTGACTAGGACTCGTTCGAGACCAGACCGGGATTTGATCGGGACTCGCCCGCGACCCTGCTGGGACCTGACCAAGACTCGACCGGACCTGCCTGGGACCCGCCCTGGACTTGACCAGACTCGCCCAATACCCCGGCATTCGCTTGGGACTTGATTGGGACCCACCTGAGACTTGACCGAACTCGTTTGAGACCTTGCCAGGACCTGATTGGGACCGGCCCATGACTTGACCGGACCTGCCCAGAACTTACTCGGTACTTGACCGGAACTCGCCCGGGCAGGTCCCAGGCAAGTCTGTTCGGGTCCTAGGCAAGTCCCGGTCAAGTCCCGGGCGGGTCCCGTGCAGATCCAGTCGGGTTTCGATCAAGTCTTGGGCGAATCCCAATCAAGTCCCGAGTAGGTTCGGTCGGGTACCAAGTAGGTCCTAGCGGGTCTTGATCAGGTCTCGACAAGGTCCCGGTCAGGTCCAGGTGAGTCCTGGTCAAGTCCCGGTCAAGTCCCAGGTGAGTCCTGGGCAGGTTATTACAGTATTTCAGAATTATTTATCTATTTGTTTATTTTGGGTAATTAGGGTATTTCTCTTTTCTATTTGTTATTTTCTCTCTTCTTGATTTCCCTTTTTAATATTAAATTCTTAGTTTTTGCTAATATTATACACTCTTTGAACAATTATAATTCTGCCTGACATTAGTTGGTATCAAAGCTTAGCGTCTTCTTGGTGTAATTTTTTTTTTCATCAGTTTTCATGGCAAGTGGTCGTGGTCGTAGTCGGCCTGTACAGGTTATGAATGAAGAACTCCCTTACCAAGAACGCAATGTACAAGATGTGACGATTGAAGATTTGTAGAGGCAAGGTGCAGAGTTAACCTAGCATCTAGTGGCGCAAAACGTGAAGATGTATCGCAATATTGATGATCGTGATCAGAATCCAATTTTGAGAACTCGTATCACAATCCTATTATGGTTCAGAAACAATATGTTTGGGATGAACAACATGGAGACTTAGACTTCAGAGTTGAGTTTCCAGAATTTTTTGGCACCCTCACATCCTTGACTATTATTAGCACGTCTCAAGCTCATCTACCAAATCCATCTTATGTGGTGGGGGAAGATAAATTTATTAAGGAAGATTTTCTATAGATTGGGTCTCTCGAGCAATCTATAACATATATCCTCACGAAGATGATTTATTGAAGGAGGTAACTTTTGTGGTTAATATTGAAAATGTTATTGAAGAAAATAATAACTATCACGTGTTTGATGAAAGCCCTAAATTTGAAGGGTTTAATTTGGGTTGGAGAAATTAGTTTTGTGAATTTTCTTAGGGTAGACAATATTTTATTAAATTCTCTTGATGATGGTGGTTTGATCAGTTTTATGTGGTAGATGAGAATTCTATCTTTAAATGGAAGAGATCGTTGATCCCTGTTGGGAGATCTTCATGGCGCGTGAAAGGGAGAAAATAACCCTATGAAAATATACTCAATTTTCGATTGTAACATGCCACTTTTTTAATATATAACATTTTCAAAGCGTTTCAATGTTTAGAAACGTCCTAAATTTCGTAATTTAAAAATATACAATTTCTTTTCAATTATAAGATATCTTAATTCCAAAATATCACATAATCATAGTCCATGAGTTATTAGCAGTATTAATGGATAGACATCTATCTCGTCACTTAAGAATCAATCACAATAACATATACAATACTCCATTTTGTATGAAAGTTGACTGATCATTGTAGTGGATATAAAAGTGATGCAGATCGCATGTCCCTTGGAAGTGCGATCGAGCGCACGTGTACCTGCGATCGAGCACACTTCCAGACACTTGCGCACCAGGCCCCTGGTTGTGCGATGGATCGCACTTGTACCTGCGATCGATCGCACACAGAGCTGCTTATGTTATATTCTGCGTTTTAAATTAGGTCAAACCGTCTTTATTTTCTTGTTTTAGTAGGATTATAGTTTTGGGAGTCTTTATTTCGTTACTTTACTAGGTTTAGGGTTTTGGGGGTATTTATGTCATATTTTATTATGTTTAGGGTTGTGGGCTATAAATATATGCTTATAGCCTCCAGAAAAAACAGTTGTTGTTTATTATTGATTTTGATTAATGAGAATACTCAGAGTTGAGTTTATTCCTCTTTTCCTTTAAAATTTCGAGAGTATCTATTATTTTTAGAAGAATTCTTAGATCATTGATAGACTCAAGATCTAGAATTAGTTATCAGCTGCTTTATTGTTGTTCTTCACTGCAGCCTACTAAGTCACGCTGCATCAGTTGGTATCAAAGCTCAGTTACTTTCCATGAATGGGAGGAGCAACCGCTTTGCAGACATGAACGAGGTGCACGTGCGCACGGAGACAGCACGTAAGGAGCAACCTGCAATTCACTTGTGGCACATGAGTGGTGGGCCGAACGGTTGTCGTCGCCAACCAAGACTGCAATTCGCATAGGCGGAAGGCAAATCTATCGTTGAACCTTGGCAACACACGGAGGATCGATTGAGGGCTATGAGGGATCAAATTGAAGACCTCACTACCCAATTATCCAACTTGTGTGGTCAACATGAGAACGGATCTAGAAACCCTTTTGTGGAGCGCCGAATGCACGGACGTCAGCACCTTACGCAAGCTCATGCCAATTGGTGGGTAAGTAGATTCGAACTCAAAATTATGAAATTCGTCGGGGATCTAGAACCCGACAAATTTCTGGTTTGGGTGTTGGCTGTTGAAGAGGTTTTTGAATTTAACGAGGTGCTTGATGAACAACAAGTCTCTTTGGTGATACATACATTCTAGGAAAGAGTTGGTGCATGGTGGCAACAACTAAAGAGAACTAGGAAGCGGGAAGGCAAATTGAGATCAATAGTTGGGAGAAACTATTGAAATATATGCGCGTCGCTTTCTTGCCCCATAGTTATACCATGGGTCAAAAGTCATGCTGCATCAATTGGTTATAATGATGAAGTGGTTGATTATGTTGATTTCCTTGATGTTGAAAGTATTTTAAATTCTCCTAACAACAATTGTGATAAGTTCTATGCGGATGAGGAGAATTATAGGTTCACAAGAGAAACAACGGTTGACCCATCCTTGAGTATTTTCATGGCACGTGAAAGAGATAAGGAACGAGAGAAGAACGACAAATCTGAAGTATTGTCAAGTGGTGTGTGAGGCTTTCATGACAACCATCAAGGTGTTTCGATGATGAGAAGCGTCACGTTTATTTTGGG
The DNA here is from genome assembly GCA_016403345.1 of Corylus heterophylla. Taxonomy (NCBI): domain Eukaryota; kingdom Viridiplantae; phylum Streptophyta; class Magnoliopsida; order Fagales; family Betulaceae; genus Corylus; species Corylus heterophylla. Next base: position 18,712 of record JADOBO010000053.1, read on the forward strand.
GTATTGCCTTTTCTTGACTTTGAGGAAGGGCGAGTGGAATGAGTTAACTGGACATCCGAAAGATCGTGGAAAGAACCGGTCGAATTCGAGGGTGAATTCTCTCCAACAAGGGGAGAATGATGCAGATCGCAGATCTCCTAGAAGTGTGATTGAGCACACGTGTACCAGCGATCGAGCGCACTTCCAGACACTTGCGCACCAGGCCCCTGGTTGTGCGATCAATCGCACTTGTACCTGCGATCGATCGCACACGGAGCTGCTTATGTTATGGTATGCGTTTTAAATTAGGTCAAGCCGTTTTTATTTCCTTGTTTTAGTAGGATTAGAGTTTTAGGAGTCTTTATTTTATTATTTTATTAGGTTTAGGGTTTGTGGGGTATTTATGTCATATTTTATTATGTTTAGGGTTGTGGGCTATAAATTTATGCTTATAGCCTCCAGAGAAAAACAGTTGTTGTTTATTATTGATTTTGATTGATGAGAATACACAGAGTTGAGTTTATTTCTCTTTTCTTTTAAACTTTAGAGAGTATCTATTATTTTTAGAAAAAAAATTTAATTATTAATAGACTCAAGATTTAGAATTAGTTATTCGCTACTTTATTGTTGTTCTTCACTGCAGCTTACTAAATCACGCTGCATAAAAAGTCTACAGAAGATGGGAAGAACTAGATAAGCACTCTCGGTAAAGAACAATATAGAAATCGAAACAATAACCTTGCTACCTTACTTTCTTCATTGACTTCATGCCTCATCACCCATTTCCTCCTTTCCACCAACTTCTCTATAATTATTGAGTGATGGCCACAGAATCCAGTACAATAATAGCACTACCTTAGAATAATTTCACGTGAAACACAACTGTTTCATTTGATAATGATTTTATAAAAAAAGTGTTTTCTTTTGGGGGTACAATTTGGAGATATTTAACAAACGTGGCCAACTTTTCTATAGAAATTAAGCAAAAGTTAGCCATGTGATTGCGTACGCGTCGACCTAAGAAGGGTGTCTTCTTCTTCGACAATTTGTGAATATTTAACAAATATGGCCCATTTTTCCACCAAAAAAAAAAAACACTAGGCTGCGTCCTCAAAAGTGTGTTTTCTTTTGTTAACAATTTCGAGATATTGATCAACCAGACAAACCTGGCCTACCTTTTCCACCAAAAGCAAAACTAGGTCATGTTAACGTCCTTTCATTAAAGAGATTTTCCTGTTCAAGATATTAGGGGTAGACCGGAGAGTCTCCCGATTCACGAAGTGCTATATATTCTCATTTTTCTCTTTTATTTTTTATTTTTTATTTTTTATTTTTATTTTTTAAAATTATCATTAGATATATGAGACTCATGTGTAGGACTCATGACTCCACATACAGATCCAATGCTAATTTTAAAAGGAAAGAAGATGAAAAAATGATTAAACGAGAAAATGAAGCATTTTGCTTCGCAAACTAACTTGTTCCGATCATAGACTGCAAGTTTATTTCAGACTCTCAACTTCTACCATTATATTAAATAAAATGAAAGTTTACAAGCAATCACTCAATTGAGAAAAGCTATACACATTCTCTCTCATATATTTTTTAGTGTACATTTTCTTAATTACGTGGTGGTGAAAATAACTATGGAATTCAAAATCTAATGGTGATTTTCACTACCATGTCATAAAATGTGTATTTGGAAGTGTGAGTAACATTTTTCTTTTCTTATTAGCATGGGTTGTCCCAATCTATCAAAATTTTTACTTGTTCCAGCTTGAGTCTTTTTTTTGAACAACACATTCAAGGGTAGGCGTGCTTAAAAGTAGAGCTAATTATTTTTTACACGACTCGCAAACTCGACATGAACTCAATTCATCATTTGACCGTGTAAACATGCCCTGTCCGGATGGCCCATGCTCCCATCCGGACGCTGCGTACTTGTAACAGTTTTAAATGATTTTAAACTGTGTCCTAGGTCTAGGGATTGTAGGACTATTATAAATACATCTTTATAGAAAGAGAAATGTACGAATTTTCACCCTAAATAGCTTAGTTGTGAGCTTAGTTGTGAGAAAGGTACGAATTTTCACTCCTATATACATCTCTATAGAAGGATTATTGTGAGCTTAGTTGTTCCTATTGTGAGCTTAGTATATCGAAGTTTCACTCCTATATACTCCTATATACATCCCAGTTGCTGGTATTGCCGACAAGGCTTGGACTCGGAACTCTCTACGTCACTGACGACAACATCACCAAAACCCCAGATCGAAATTCAGCCAGAGTTGGGCAAGCACAGGGCATGTACGTGATAGCGGGGTTGGACGGGTTGAATTCGCATGTTATGGTGTCGATAGTGTTCACAAATAAGGAGTACAATGGAAGCGCCATACAATTGCAAGGTATTAGCAAACAATTTGAGGCTGTTAGAGACGCTTCGGTGGTCGCAGGAACGGGAAAATTCCGGTTTAGTAGAGGGTATGCTACTTTCGAGACATATTTCTTGGACATTCCTTCCCAATACTCGATTATCCGGTGCAACGTCACTGTCCAACATTACTAGTGGAATTACTGTATATTCTTGGTGCCGGCCGACAAATAACAGTTGCTGCCTTTGTGTAATTATATTCTTATTTTATTGCTTTTGAAACCATATATATATATATATATATATATATTGAGATGCCTTGGCCTCAGAATCTCAGATGGTGATTGTGTGACGATGACTTTTTTTTTTGGTTTGTGTGGAGTTAAATAAATTGCTCTATAGCTGTCACCTTTTGGGTCTTTTTGGCAAAAAAGACTTTAATGGACCAATACTATTCTTCAAAAAAAAATTCAATTTCTCAACATTTGTACTTTTATATCGAGCAATTATTCACATTAATATATATTTTTTTTATTTATCTTACAAATTTAATATATTAATTATTAAATTTTGTGAACTCATGTGAATTTTATGTACAAATTCAATGATGATATCACCCATTTATTATAGAGATAGTTAAAAAATAGTTAAAAATAGAATAAATTATATAATTTCTTTTCTATATTACATCAATTATGCTTTACTATTATTCAAATAAAAAAATTTCTATAAAACAAAAATATTCACTTTTTCATATCAAATATTATTACTTTTTTTCATATAAATTAATTTAGGAAAAATATATTATAAGTCCCTAAGTTAACGCGCCAAAATTAAAAACTTTTTTTTTTTTTTCGACAATTTACTCCCTGTGTCAATCGAAACTACAATAAACTCTCTATTGTCAAAATTTTTTAGCAGCTGGTAGGGTCACTCAAAACGCACCGTTTTACCCAATTAAAATATTTATTTTTTATTAATTTAATTTAAAAAATTAAATCTAAAAATAAAAAATAAAAAATTGAAAAAAATTGAAGGCACCCCATGGGCCACCCCAAACCCTCCATGGTGTGGCCGCGAGCCACCGCAAACCAGCCACCCCTTGGGTGGTTTGGGGTGGCCTGGGCAAGCCACCCCTGGGGTAGCTTACAGCCACCCCATAAGGGTTGTGGTGGCTAGGCCCGGCAATTTTGATACAACCCGCGAACTCGACACGAAAAAACAGGTATTAGGTTTGGGCTTATCGGGTTCGGGTCGACCCGCTAGACCTTCTTCTTCTTTTTTTTTTTTTTTTTCCCCCTAAAGGATAAGCGGATAAGGCAGAGGCACGGTGCCTCTGCCCTACTGCCTCTCTCACAGTCTCACTCTTTGCTTGCTTTCTCTCTCAAGTCTTAGTCTCTCACTCTCCCTCCGTCGCCCTCTCGACTCTTGAGTCTCGGCTCTCTCTCTCTCTCTCTCGGGTCTCCCTTCTCGCCGTCGAAACCACACAATCAGTTTTAAGTGAAGAGAGAATAAACCAGAAGAAGTAAGATGCAAGAGAAAGCCCCAAAACAAGGAACAAAGGAAGATGTTGTGAATACTAAGGAAAGAAGAAAGGAGGAATAGATGTTGTAAGTGTCGGCAGAGAGGACAAAGTGAAAAAAAAAAAAAACCCTACGTTTCTAACAAAAGCAAACCAATTCTTAATTTTTTTTTAGAAACACGAAAATTTTTAACTTAAAAAAAAAAACGCATTCATTTAATTTTTTTATTTAATATGATTTTTTTGATTTAACGGGTCATGTCGGGTCTTGTCTACCCGATTAGATCCGGTTATTTTACATGGGTTGTGTTGGGTTACCCAGCTATTTTCGTATCAGACCCGATTACCTGTTTAGCTAAACGGGTCGTGTTTGTGTATAGGCTAATCGTGTAATGGATACCTGCAAGTCGTAATCGGGTCGTGTCAGGTACCAATTTTGCCATCCTTACTGTGACCAGGGGTGGCGCGCTTGCACGCCCTTCAATATTTTTAATTTTTTTTTAGATTTAATTTTTAAAATTAAATTAATAAAAAATTAATATTTTAATTAGGTAAAACGGTGCGTTTTGAGTGGCCCTAATGGCTGTTAAAAAATTTTGACGGTAGGGAGTTTATTATAGTTTCTATTCCCAGGGAGTAAATTGTCGAAAAAAAAAAACCTAGGGAGTTTTTAATTTTGGTGCGTTAACTTAAAGACTTATAATATATTTTCCCATTAATTTATGCTGCATTAAAAATGCCCAAAGCCTTTGCCAAACAGAACCTTTAACTTTGGGTAATGCTAAATTAAAAGAATAATTATTAGTTTGAATAGAAGACTTTGAGTTCATGCTAAGGGGCTGTTCAAGAAGCGTTGTTGTCTCTGACCAATTGAGCTATATATCATAACCATAGTCTCAATCCACGTGATGCACCATCATTTTGTATATGGGAAACTTACATGTGGACAATGTGGTAAGCACGTGGAAAAGTACGTTGGGTTCAAAAAATGTTGAACGAGCGGATTGGGCGGCCAACTCTGAGCAGTGTGGTACAAGAAATGTTTCGTTATCGGAAGCGAATTTGATGGAGAATGGGACATTTACCCAAAAATTGGGTCCTCAAGCCTAAATGAAATCCTCATGGCAAACCATTACTTGCCACAAAACATGCCTTTCTTCATGGGTCTTCAAGCTTATTCAACAGTTTAATGTTTCAAATACCTTTCTTCATGGCTTCTTGGATTAAAAAGTGTGTTTATGGAGCAACCCTGAAGCTTTATTGATTCTAATCAACTTGATTTTGTTTGCCGCATTCATAAATCTATCTACGGCATCAAGCAAGCATGACGGCAGTGGCGGAGCCACGTTAGGGCGGGCAGTGGCCACGGCCCCTGCAAGTTTTTATTTTTTATTTTTTAAATTCTTCCCATTTTCCTCACCCAATGTCCAACACACTGTAGTGTGGACCCTACGATGAGTTTCTTAAACTTGTTTTTTTCTTTTTCATCCGACAAGTCCCAACACACCTTAATTAGTACACAACTTACAAAATGGTTTTTATTTTTATTTTTTCTCTCTTTGCACGTTTCTGTCTTCTTCAAGGATTTGTTTTTAATTGTTTTTCCTTTTTTCCTTTTTTTAATTGTTCTTCGAAAATCAAAATCTAATGAGTCACAACCCTAATTTACTCGATTTATCTAATTCTCTCTGATTCCGTTTGGTTAAGATCCTTTGTTATTTAGTTGTTTAACGTTTATAATGATTGCTTATTAATTTGAATGATTGCTTATATTTGTATAAACTTTAATTTGAATTTAATCAAGGTTAGCGACAACCATAATTTTCCCTAATTTCCTCGATATCTCTCTGATTTTGTTTGTGTTTAGTACTCTAAGCTCAATTCCTAATTTAAGTGTTCTTGTAATTCGGATATTTTGGTTATTAAATATTGAGAATATTTGTTGTTAAAATTTAACCATTTAATTGGAGACCCTAAAATGCAGTTCTAAGACATTTTTTTTGTTTGTATTTTTGTATTTTTGATATAGTGTCAACATGTTCCATTTCTAATATATCAATTTGAGTACATATTTATGAACTTTTCTGAATTTTTTTTGTGATGCATATATTGTGTGAATTACCAAATTTTTAAGACGCCAAAAAAAAGTTTTAGGCCTCCAAAAATTTTTTTTAGGGCCCCTACATTATAAATGTCTAGCTCCGCCAATGCATGACGGGCGTGTGAACCCACAATTACGTGCAAACCCACCATCTTGTGCCGCATGATCAACCATATATCATATTTTTATTTTATAATTATTGATTTTTTTTTAAAAAAAATTTATGCATTTTCTATGCAAATAAAGTGGGTACAATACGCGAACAAAACCTGACTTTCCTACACAAACATTGAATCGAAGAGGAAAAATCTTCCACCCACATAAACATTAAAGATTTGAAAAGAACAGAGAACTTAGTAATAAAAGCTACCAGATGGTGTAGTCTGAGAACAAGAAACTGACTGATCATAGGCTCAGTTCACTTGTGTGAGAATTACAAAACTTTGTAAACCCATTTGATGGATTTGGTATATATATGCAAGAACCCCCAAAAAAATTAATTAATTCAAGGAAGAGAAAGGCATGAGAGTGATTTTTTATTATTTTTAGGAATAAATATCAAATCGGTTGGTGTGGTTGGGCTAAATTACAAATCACTCTTTGTGGTATAAAAAATAATTTATAAGTTTTCAGGATAGGTCAAAATAATAGTTTATTCCTTAAAATCTTTTTTTTTAGTAACTTAACAAAATCTATTACTTTGTCATGTCATACTCAATAAAAAACGAGGCATTTGTTATTATTAATTTTTGACTTTAAAAAATATTCTTGGTAGTAAATTAACTAAACATGAAGGTGCTCAAAATATGGGGCCCTGCCTCTAGGAAGGAAAATAATCCTCTCCATTTTAAATCTTCTTTATTTCTTTTATTTAGTGCATTTTGAAGGGTAATATTATCCAAAAATTTTAATAATAGTAGTGTACTAAATATATTATCCTTCAAAATACATTAAATAGAAGAAATTGATGAAATTTGAAATAGAGAGAATCATTTTCTCTCTAAGAATAAGATAAATGAAATATGGAGGAATTGATTGGTTGAAATTTGAAGGGCAAAATTGTAATTTTATTTTTAATGGACAATTTTGTCCCACAAACTAATCAACAAATGAAATGGAGGAGGAACCGTTTGCCTCTCAGGCTTTTGTGATTCTGACCGGCTGAAACTCTGGACGACAGATGGATGTACATTCTACTGGTGTTTTCGTGGGCGATTTCCTTATTTCTTGGAAGCATGACATGCACGCCTAGTAAATAGAATCATCAAGCACTCAAGTAAATTATCAATCGTTCACGTGATCGAGAGTGACAGTGTGCAGAGTTTGCTTTGGCCGGAGAATCGCACTTGTCATCTTCCATACTTCTTGGACAGAAAAAAGCATAGGTGTAATAGGGATCCACTAGAAAGTTTGATAGGTAGGGCCAAATTCCCAGGAATTCAACAATCATTCACTTACTAACCAAAAATTAAAATATATTTAATTTTAATTGTAACATGCTACTTTTTTAATATATGACATTTTCAAAGCATTTTAATGTTTAGAAAGGCCTAAATTTCATAATTTGAAATACAAATATTACTCAATTCTGTATCAAAGTTGACTGATCATTGCAGTGGATATAAAAGTCTACAAAAGATGGCCGGAAGAAAAAAGTTTTGTAGATAAGCACTCTCGTTAAAGAACATTATAGAAATCAAAATAATAGGGGTAACTCTACTTAATACTTCTGAACTTTCATTCGATTTGACAAACTTTTTCAAACTTTAAAATTTCTCAATTTATTCTCTTAAACTTTCAATTGCAATCAATTTGGATCACTCCGTCAGATTTTAAACATCACATGACATTTATACCCTTGACTATTTTTTATAAAATTCCAACTTTACCCTTAATTCCAAAACGTTCTTTTATTAAAAATAAAAAATAAAAAGGAAAATCAATGATTTTTTGGTCTTTTTTGATATTTCTAAACTCTAAATTTGACAGAGGGGTATAAATTGAGAACAATTGAAAGTTTATGGGACTAAATTGAGAGATTTTGAAGTTTGAAGATGCTTTATTAAATCAGATAAAAATTCAGGGGTCTTCAGTGAAATTACTCAAAACAATAACAATCAATGATTTTTTGGTCTTTTTTGATATTTCTAAACTCCAAATTTGATGGAAGAGTATAAATTGAGAGCAATTAAAAGTTGATGGGACTAAATTAAAATATTTTAAAGTTTGAAAACTTTATCAAATCAAATAAAAATTCAAGGGAGCCCTTATTATGCGGTCATGCTGCAAAAGGGGTCTTTTGCAGCATCCAACCACAAGGTGACACATCACCAAGCTTATTTTGACAAAATGAAATCAAAACACTAGATAATTAAAAACAAAGAACCCAACCACCTGCCCCGGCGATAGGGAAACCATCGGCTAACCCATCGGCGATGGCAGACCCAGTCGCGGGTCTAGCGTGATCCACAGCTGGGTCATGGCAAACCCAGCCGCTGGGTCATGGCAAACCCAGCAGCTGGGTCTGGCTGTGACCTAGCAGCTGGGTCTGGCTGTGACCCAGCCGTGAGTCACCTCTCCGACGACTTTTTTGCCAAACTCAGCCTCAAAAATCGATTATAATGCCTAAAAAATTGATTCTAGTGCCTTAAAACTCGTTTCTAATGCCTCAAAAATCGATTATAATGCCACAAAACTCGATTCTAATGCCTAAAAATTCAATTTTTGATTGAAAACTAAAACCTAGAGGGAAGGATTAACCCTTTTTGGGATTTTATCACCCTAAAACTGGAGTCATGCTATCACTCACGGCGCTGGAGCCATGTGAAAAGCCAAAGAAAAAACCAAAAAACCAGACCCACACCAGAGCAAGACTCAATAGAAAAAATCAAAGAAAAAACCAAAAAATCAGACCCACCGGAACAAGACCCATTCGGCCAGCATTTCAGCAAATCCACAGCCAGCAAGACCCAGCCGTGGGTCTCGATGACTGGCCAGATCCAGGCTGGCTGTGGGTCTGCAGACCCACGGTCTTCTTCTTTCTCTCTTTCTTTCTCTTCTTTCATTTTTCTTTCTTCTTTAGTTGAAAATCAGGTGTATTGAAGTGTAGGTTTTTCTTTTCGCATTTTTTTCCCTTTATGTGAAGTGTCCTTTTATTAGGTGCTGCAAAATACACCTTTTGCAGCCAGACCGCACAGGAAGTTTATTCAAAGTTCAAAGTATTCGGTGAAATTACCCAAAACAATACCATATCGACCTTAATTTCTTCATTGACTTCAATTCCTCATCAGCCATTTCCTCGTTTCCTACAATAATATAAGTGAGTGGTAGACAGTAATGATTAATCCAGTACAATAATAGCACTACCTTTAGAATAATTTCACGTGAAACACAAATGTTTCATTTGATAATGATTTTATAAAAAGTGTTTTCTTTTGGGGGGACAATTTGGATATATTTAACAAACGTGGCCAACTTTTCTATAGAAATTAAGCAAAAGTTAGCCATGTTATTGCGTGCGCGTCGACCACCTAAGAATGGTGTCTTCCAACTTCGACAATTTGTGAATATTTAACAAATATGGCTTATTTTTCCACCAAAAACAAAATTAGGCTGCGTCCTAAAAAGTGTGTTTTCTTTTGTTAACAATTTCGAGATATTGGTCCCCCTTTGTAACCCTTTCCCCATTTCAATTAAAAAAAAATTCGAGATATTGATCAAACAAACAAACATGGCCCAACTTTTCCACCAAAAGCAAAACTATGCCATGCATGTTAACGTCCTCATTAAAGAGATTTTCCTGCATGTTAGAGATAAGGGCTAGACTAAGACTTCTCGCGATTCACAAATTGCTATATGTTGTGTATGTAGTTGTAAGGGCTTGTTTCACATTGAAGAAATATAAATAATAAGAATATTTAATATGTATAAGTGGACTTAAATTCATTAGTTTTGATTTTTGGACTAAAAGTGATGTCCTAATATGTATATTAATTTACTCTTATTTAACTCTCCTTGTGTTTCTCTCTTCAACAATTAATATCGGAGCTTATGCTTTCCCTTGGAGTAAGCGTGACACTTTTGTGTGTGGACTCAAGCTCATTAGCTTAGGCTTTTAGACTAGAAGTGGTATACTAATATATATATTAATTTTTACTCTTGTTTGACTTCCCTTTGTATTTCTCTCCTCAACACTATACATTTTTTTCTCATTCTTCTTTTACTTTTTAAAATTATCATTTGATCTGTGGAACTCATGTGTAGGACCCATATAACTTCACAAATCTAATGATAATTTAAAAAGTGAGAAGATGATAAAATAATCAAAAGAAAAAATGAAGCATTTTCCTTTACAAAATAACTTGTTTCGATCTATGAACTTCAAGTTTAGTTTAGAGCCTTGCCTCTTACCATTATATTAAATAAAATGAAAGTATACAAGCAATCGCTCAATCGAGAAATGCTATACACATTCTCTCATATATTTTTTAGTGTACATTTTCTTACGTGGCAGTAAAAATAACTAATGAATTTACAATATAATGATGATTTTCACTACCATGTCATAAAATGTGTATTTGGAAGTGGGAGTAGCATTTTTCTTTTTTCGGTAGCATGGGTTTTCCCAATCTATCAAAATTTTTACTTCTTGATCTAGCGAATCAATAATCATTAAGTCATCCTCTTTCTGAACTACACATTCAAAAGTAGGCGTAATAAAAAGTAGGGTTAATAAAACTCAAGATAAAATTGATTGATTAAAGTTATAGGATTTGACTCATTTAATTAAATAGATCGAATTATGGTTGACCTATTGATAATAGTTTAAAAATACTTAATTTATCTATTAAAGTGAACATTATCTGATCTAATTCTTGCATTTTATATTTAATTAAAAAATAATATTTAATTAATAAACATGAGATTAAATAATAGACTAATTCAAGTAAGTGGGAATTAAATAATAAAACCAAGAAAGACTAAAAGAAAAAACAAAGCAAAAGATGATGATATTTGTGGCTGTGCGTGAAAGAAAGTGTGAAGTGGGCTAAAAAGAGAAAAACAAGCTAAGCCATAAGAAAGAGACTTGACCAAGAAACTTTTTCACTGTGATTAAAGTCACCGTCCATAATTGAGGGTGCGTTTGGAATTATTATTTTATTAAAAAAAATATAATTTTAAATAAAATTACAGAAAATATATTATTCAACATTACTTATTAAAAAATTACAATTTTGAAAATACAAATTTTTTACGCAGCTTAAATACTACACCAGTATTAGCAACAAATATATGCGACTAACACTACAAAGCAACTATATATTTTTTCTCATCATGACACGTCAGAAAACTTTTCTGATGTGGCCTTTATAACCTGTGTTGAAGGTTAGAATATTGAGAAATGTTATACTTATTTCTTATTTTTTTTTAACACAATTTTTATAGGTGACTTTTAAAATTACAATTGAATAAAAATTTGATAAAGATCCATCTCATATTTAATGGTGATTTTAAAAGCCATCTATAAGTATAAAAAAATTGTGTAAAGAAGTATACGTAATAGTAAATGTAGCATTATTCGCCAACATTTACACTTATTTCACTTAAACTTTTTGAAATATTTTGTTTAATAATTATTTTATATAATTTATTTAATTCTCAGACCCAATGCTTAACACAGAGCTATAGCTGAAGAGAAATTTTACACGTTTCTAAAATGACCGTGAAAGTTATTAGTAATTTTTTTTTTTTTAATTAAAATTGGGGTTAAATAGTTTTAACCCTTATAATTTTTTACCATTTTTTTTTCTTTCACTTAAGTTTTAATTTGTATCATAAATAATACTTTGTTTATAATTAAAAATAAAAATAGCACCTTCATTCATAAATTGATGAAAATTTATGTTAACAAATTTACACATGTTCATATATCTTATTGAAAATTATAATTTTTTTTTTTTAAAAAAAAATTTACGTTCTTTTAATTTGTTGGTTGCAACTCAAATAAGTAATAACTGGTGCATTTATGTAGTCAGATTTCGGTTAGATATTGTCAATGTTCACGTGGCCAGTGTGCAGGACAAATGATGACATGTTCCGCACTTGTTGCTTTCCAACACTTTATTAGACACAAAAAAGCATTGTTGTAATGGAAAAGATAAATCATGAGCTTGAATAAGCCACCTTCTTCTTGCTTTGATGTATATCCTTACTTCATTGTTTCTGTTTCTCTTTTCCTATTTTCCCTTTTTGGGTTAAATTGCCTTTTATTTTAAAAGTTTGAGCAATAATTTAACACAAAAAATAAAATATTTAATTAAAATAAGAAATAAATGACGAAGTTAAGGTTCGGATTTATGATTTTTGACTTTAGTACCACCATGTTAAATAATTTCTTCTCCTAAAAACTTAAATTGATAACAAAAATAAATTGAATCCAGACTTTAACATTTCACGTTAAGAACTTGTTGCAGCTTTTGCTTCTATAATATAGAGTTTTCTACGGGTCAATAAAGACATTGATATTTTTTGTAGTTTAAAAGATATATATACTTTTTTTCATATATTTTTTTTATTGAATAAACCTTTATTATTATAAAGGAATACAATAATTGTGTAAACTCTCTCAAAGTTATTAAAGAGATGATAGGAATAATAATTTTGATAGTTATTATCTATTAGTAATTGGGGCCGCCTTCTAATAATGGAGCTGCTACACCTTGACTTTTAAAAGTCAAGGTCTTGGAGTAGTTTTTCTCATGCTCATTCATCTGCTTCGTTTTTTAGCTTCTTCGTTTGAAGCTTGTTGAATGTTGATTTCATTACAGGGATGGATCCCAGATTGGTGGAGGCAGCGCTTAATGGAAATGTTATTGAGCTGAAAAGATTACTCGAGGAGGACTCCCTCTTACTGGATAGAAGTTCAGTAGCCGTGTACCCTGAAACTGCCCTACACATTGCAGCCATACATGGGCAAACAGAGTTTGTGAAGGAGCTACTGAAGCTTAAACCAGATTTAGCCACCAGATTGGACAAGGGCGGGTTTAGCGCAATACACATAGCCTCTGCAAATGGGTTTGAGGAAATAGTGAGAGAGCTATTGAAGTTTAGCCGTGAGCTTGCCCTTCTCAAGAGCAGCGATGGAAGGACTTCTCTTCATTGTGCAGCTGCAACTGGGAGGGTTCAAGTCATTAGGGAATTGGTTGGCTTTTTTCCCGACTGTATCGGAGAGGTGACTCTAAGAGGCGAGACTGCGCTTCACATAGCCGTGAAATACAATCAATTTGAGGCCTTTGAAGCCATATTTGATATGGTGAAGCAGCTTAACATGCAGCAAATTCTGAGTGCTGGGGATGAAGATGGCAACACTGTCTTACACCTTGCAGTTGCTAGGAAGCAGATTCAGGTAAATTATGCCATCTTTCACTCTACATTACTCCAATTTTTTTTTTTCAATAAATATTTCCACAATGCTTTTCCTCTCTTTTTGCATTCTAAATGATGACGGTAGAAAGCACCAACGACTAAAGGCCAGGAAACATCATAGGTGGCGGTGGTTTAATGGTCTTAAGAAATTTTTTCAAGAGGTTAGATATATATTAGGGTGTGAGTTCAACTCTTTGCACTAAAAAGTCACTTCCACAAGTCTAATTAATATTGTCCTTATAGGCCTGATCAAACTATAGCTTAATTAGTTAATCTTAAGGAATTCTTAGAAAATAAATACTTCGATGGTCTTGTCCATGTAAAATAGCTATAATTAGTCGTCACTCTTTCCATTTTCTAAAAAAAAGAAAAAAAAAAAAGACAAACAACCTCATCTCTTCAAAAGACTTCATCAGCAACGGAGGATATATAATATATTAATGATTGATGTGCTGGATTAAAATGATTGGTAGCTTATTCATAACCTGTCTTTGTCAAGTATTATTTATTCAAACAGTACTCCATATCAACACGTACAGCAGCTCTACAGTCATCGAAGGAAGAATTATCGACTTCACCAATTATATGATCAAATTATGTTTGAATGGTTTACGTCTTCTCCTTGTCTTCACTAAAAAAAAAAAAAAAGAACAGTCCTTTTTTATACGAGGTAAAAAGTAGAAGAAAAAAACGACGCAAATCAATTCAAGTCGTTTGTCAATAGAAAAAAATTTGTCGTCCTTAAACAAGAACCAATGAGAATTGTCTTCGTTTAATACTAATACGATGTAAATCGGTTTACATCTTCTTTAACAGTTTAATTCCTTTATACTTAAATTTAAACGACGTAAAAGTATATATCATTTAAAAAATATTAAAATTTTTATCACATTCTTGTCTTTTACTGTTTAAACGACAAGAATTTTGTAAAATAAGTTAAACTTTTTTCACTAAAAAAACGTTATATTATTTTATTAATAAAAAATGGGTATACTGAATATATACAATATAACCATATTTTTTTTCACCGGATAAATTCTATGGGAAGACAAATCCAGAGTTTTGGGGAAAGTTAGATTTGAAAGGACTCCTGAGAATTAATGAAGATTTATGTCGTCGGATTTGGAGCATTACAGAGATGGCCTTGAAGTAGAGTAATTTTGTTCGTAGTTTTTAGCAGCTGGTTTCTAAAGAAAACTATTGTTAGAACAGTTTTCAACACGGTGGATGCGCTTTCTTCGGAGTCTTCAATACGTCATCGTGCACTCCAAATCACTACAAAAAAGGCAATATTGTCAAGGGGGTCCCCGGGAACCGGGGACACTCCGATGCCAAAGTCAGAAAATTCTTAAGAGAAATATGGTGCTTCGGCGCACAATTATTAAATACGCTCAATTATATGTGTGATTATATTTCAGGATTCAAGATCTCAGATCCTTTAGTACCTTGTGTAGGGACCTATTTATAGGCTCGGGGAGATGAAGTAGACTTGGACTGGATCTTCTTATTTGAATTGGTTTGAGAGTCCAGAGTTGAGATAAAACTCAACAGCTATCATGTAAAGATAATCATTCAATGATATTATGTAAAGATAATCTTAAGTCGTCATCTTCTAGAGATAAGTAGGACGTCTTTATTCCAATATTATCCTAATTGGAATATAAGACTATCAATTAATTAAATAGTCCTTGCTATTTAATTAATATTCATGGGCCTATCCTTGGCCATTGGGCCCAGAATTTGGTGGGCTTGTAGTGTGAATTTATTCCCAACAGTTACCCCCTAATTCCCTTAGCCAAGGTACTTGGGTAATGGGAATTTAGTCAAAGCCTTCTGGTGGCTTGTTGTTTAACCTTGTCCGAGACTCGTGTCTCCCTAGTGAGTGTACTTTGAGCTCGTTAGTTGGAGCTCTTCAGCTCTGTTTTTGGCATCGCCTGAGTTTTCGGGAGCACCCCCCAGCTCTATCCTTTGCCCGGGGTTAAACCCATCCTAGTTCCGAGATACCTTTGTTCCCCGTTCGCCTTGGGGTGATTTCTTGTTTTTGTCCAAGGTTTTCTCCTTGTTGCCACGAGTACCCCCCAACTCTTTCCTTTGCCCGGGGGTTAAGCCTATTATATCCTTGAGACACCTGAGGATCATGCCCGATTCTCTCACAAATGCCTTTATTCCCCGTTCGCCTTGGCGTAGCTCCTTGTTTTTTACCGGTTTGTCTCCCGTTAATTGTTTTTACCCAAGGTCGTCTCCTTGTCCTTGTTTTAGAGGGTTGTCTCCCTATTCTTGTTTTTGCCCAAGCTTTTCTCCTTGTCCTCGTTTTTGCCCAATGTTTTCTCCTTGTCCTTGTTTTAGAGGGTTGTCTCCCTATTCTTGTTTTTGCCCAAGCTTTTCTCCTTGTCCTCGTTTTTGCCCAAGGTTTTCTCCTTGTCCTTGTTTTAGAGGGTTGTCTCCCTATTCTTGTTTTTGTCCAAGGTTTTCTCCTTGTCTTTGGTGATGACATATCCAGTTCTTCTTTGAAATATATGGGGGTGATATACCCATTTCTTCTTTCAAATATCCGGGGGTGATATACCCGGTTCTTCATTGAATCCCGCTTGACAAACTAAGCTTTAACCTGCAGAATAATTTACAACCATGATATATGAATCTTTCAATAGATTAGCATTTGCTCACCTTTCACCTCGAAGTAACTCATTGTTTTTGTCCAAGGTTTTCTCCTTGTCCTGTCTACCAAAGAGTAATTGTCAAAGGGGGTCCTCGGAGGACCGAGGACACTCCGATGCTTAAATTAGCATTACTCTTTATTCAAATCAAATTTATTATTGAAAGACAATCAAATAATAAAAGCATAAAAGCATAAATAAACCAAACTCTAGGCGTACTACTGATAGTACTTCTTCAAATGCTCCGCGTTCCTTGCTATTTCACATCATCTGCTACACCCAATCCCGTAAGTAGTCTTCCTTGTTTTTATCTTCTTTTTGCCCCGGATGTCTCGTGCTATTTATTGCTTCCAAAACATCAGCCTCATTGATGAACTCTTGTACCTTGCTCATCAATTCTTGTAGATTGCTCGGTGGTTTTCGTGCCATTTTCCTCATCACCGGTTCTTTGGTCAAGAGCCCATGATAAATTGCCGAGTATATCAGGTCATCTGAGGGTTCTTCAATTTCTGTCTTCTCTAGGTTGAATCGAGTTATGAATTGCTTCAAGGTTTCATCATTGCGCTGCTTCAGAGTCAGCAAATAGGATGGTGGTTTCTTCCGGATCCGTGAAGTCATAAACTGAGTTAAGAATACCCGACCTAGATCTTCAAATTTGTCGATCGAGCCCGGGCAGCTTCTCGAACCATTAGGGCACTTCCTGATAAAGTGAGAGGAAGGCCCTGCAAGCCACCTCGTTTGGGATGCCAAGGAGGCACACATGTGACCGAAAATCTTCCAAGTGTTCAACTGGATCTCCGACCCCATTGTAACTCATCATAGGAGGAGCCTTGAATTTTTCAGGCAACCTATATTCCTCCACACGTGGGGAAAAAGGTGAACTGGTTCCCTGCAACATCTTCTCCACGAAGGTGTCCTTCCCTTTATTCTTTCGCTCCATCTCCAGGTTGGTGAACCTCTTGTCAAACTCTGCCATCCTCCTGTTGAGTTCGTCATGTCTATCTTGGGTACCACTGATTTTGCTATCATTCACCCGATTTTCCTCGTTTCGACTTGCATGCTGCTTGAAGTTCTCTTCGTGGTGTCCTCTTCTTGGTTGATTATGAGTGCCAACACGGCTGTTGTGCTCTTCTTCGTCCCGCCTACCACGGGTTTCCTTGCGATGAGACTGCTCTGATACTCGTAGACGGAGTTCTGTGTTTTGCCGTGTCAGGGCTTCGATTTGCGCTGCCATTGCCGCAAAGCGTTCAGGATCTCCCATTTCCGATCGACGGGGAGGTATGTTGTGTTGAATCGGTCCCTGCTGAACTATGGGATCAACAGGGTTGATGCTGATAAATGGATCTATCGGGTCAACTTGGCCGGCGTGGTTGAATGGTTTCGAATTAGGCTGGACCAATGGACCAACATGGTTGGCCATTTCCGTTCGCGTAGCCACCATGGCAGAATTTTTCTTCCTTTTTGCTTTTTCCTTTTCTTCTTACCCGTGATAGAGTATCCCCAAAATGTAATAATTTGGAATAAGAATTACCTTATTCTCACAACCAATCAAAACCAAATTTGGAATTTAAACTAGAATAGCCTATTCTTAAACTAGAATAAGAATATAAGCTTAAACTAGGATAACCTATTCCTAAACCAGAATAAGAATATAAACTTAAATCAGGATAAGCTATTCTTAAACTAGAATAGGAATATAAACTTAAATCAGGATAAGCTATTCCAAAACCAAAACAGGAATATAGATGAATAAGAAAAACCTGTTGCCAAACACCAATTTTCTTCTCCAAATCCTCCAACGTACGGCTTGGCCTTCACGTGCAATTATATATATATATATATATATTTTTTTTTTCTTCTCTTTTCTCTTTTCTTTTTTCTTTTTTCTTTCTTTTCTTCTTCTCTCTCCTGCGCAGCACACTTTTCTTTTTCTTTCTTTCTTTTCTTCTTTTCTCTTTTTTCTTTTTTCTTTCTTCTCTCTCCTGCGCAGCACCCTTTTTCTTTTTTTTCTTTTTCTTCGACTTCCTGCGCAGACTTCTTTTTTTTTTTTTTTTCTTTTGACTTCTTCATGCACCCTTCTACGCACGCAGATGGCGTGAATCGCAACGAACCGCATGGGGTATGACCGCGAGCAGCAGTGGTGCGGGTTTCCGGCGATGGAGGGTCGGTAGTCCCCGGAGCGAGAATCGGTCGTGTGCCGGATCCACGGTAGTGGGTCGGTTCTCCGGCAAGAGGTCGGATCTGCGATGAACAGTGGTGTCGCGGGTCCGCAGCAGATGGTTCGGCGGCGTGGGCCGAGGTGGCGGTGCTCGGCATCCGGTTTGGAGGTACTTCGGCGGTGGCGGTTCTTTTCTCGTAACCGGTTTACTCGGCGATCGATCTGCGATTTGGCTTCGAGATTAGCGACATTGCAGCCGGAGATCGGCGATGCCGCGGTCCGAGGTCCGCGGCGTTGCGGATCCGTTGGTCGGCGATTTGCGGGTACGAGATCGATGACGCCGCAGCCCGAGAATCGGGTCCGAGGTCCGCGTGCGTCGAGCTGGAGGTCGCCGATCTAGTGATTGTTGGGCTGATCGTTTGGGCTTTAGTGAATGTGGATTTGCAACGTAAGAGGCATATCTGCTATGGGCAATGGACACCGTGATGAATAAAATTTTTTATGAGAAACGAACTAGTCGTTCCCACAGACGGCGCCAAACTGTTAGAACAGTTTTCAACACGGTGGATGCGCTTTCTTCGGAGTCTTCAATACGTCGTCGTGCACTCCAAATCACTACAAAAAAGGCAATATTGTCAAGGGGGTCCCCGGGAACCGGGACACTCGATGCCAAAGTCAGAAAATTCTTAAGAGAAATATGGTGCTTCGGCGCACAATAATTAAATACGCTCAATTATATGTGTGATTATATTTCAGGATTCAAGATCTCAGATCCTTTAGTACCTTGTGTAGGGACCTATTTATAGGCTCGGGGAGATGAAGTAGACTTGGACTGGATCTTCTTATTTGAATTGGTTTGAGAGTCCAGAGTTGAGATAAAACTCAACAGCTATCATGTAAAGATAATCATTCAACAGATATTATGTAAAGATAATCTTAAGTCGTCATCTTCTAGAGATAAGTAGGACGTCTTTATTCCAATATTATCCTAATTGGAATATAAGACTATCAATTAATTAAATAGTCCTTGCTATTTAATTAATATTCATGGGCCTATCCTTGGCCATTGGGCCCAGAATTTGGTGGGCTTGTAGTGTGAATTTATTCCCAACAACTATAATGGTAAAAGAAGTTAAAAAAAAAAAAAGGAAAATATACACAATAATGAGAGAGGGAAAAAGAATAGAAATAAAATATTTACATGGCTTGGTCTATTGCCTATATATATTCACAAGATAAAATCCTAAGACTACATTAATATAAAAAACAATCCCATAAATAAAACACTCTGTGTTTGACAAGAGATCCAGATTCTCTCAAATTAAGAACCTACTCAAATTGATCCTATTACGGATTTAATTAATCTTTAGGTTCGTAACATTATAATAGTCTCATAGCAATCATACTTAATCTAAATTAAATATTCATGCAATTAGCAATTCAATCCTCCAACAGCAAATTAAAGGAACGATTAATTTGAAAAATTAAGTTCAAGAACAAAAATCCTCAACTTTGATGCATATATAAACAACATTAACTCTTCAATCTCCTCACATTTATCATGACCCAGTAAACTCTGTTGATCTAACATCGTCGAATTTTGTGAGTGCTCTTACAGGTTGTGAAATTGCTACTTGGTAGTGATGGTAGCCAACTAAAAGCACCAGTCCTTGTGAATCTGACCAACAAAAGTGGCTTCACTGCTTTGGATTTGTCTGATGTGATACACCAAATGGTGGGTGAACCCACTGATTTCATGCTCAGGGATTTGCTTCTGCGTGCAAAAGCCTTGAGAGCGTCAGAGGTTCAACACGTTGAACCAGCTCAAGTATTTCTTCACAGGCAGAGCTCAGTGACACAACTGCCTCCCGAGACTAGTACTCCCCAGACTCTCAGTCAGTTCTTATTATCTCACATTAAACTTCTGAACCCTTTGACATTTTTGAAAACGTTAGCAGAGGAGTGAAAAATTCACCATCACAAACTCAAAATGCTTTGCTGGTTGTGGCTGTACTTATTGCAACTATGACCTATCAAGCAATATTAAGTCCTCCCCTTGGCGTTTCTAGCAAAGACGACGATTCAAAAGGCAATCCAAAAGACAATATTTCACTAGACGATTATGGATACAGTTCACAAGTCCCTTATGAAGGCAACTGATACAGTAAACTCCTGGACTTCCTTCCATTCATGGTTCCCAACACTATTGGATTTTTTGTATCGCTTACGGTGATTATTTTGGCTATGGATGAGTTTCCACTCAAAGCATTGCTAGGGATCGCTGTGCGTTGCATGGGAGCAAGTTATATTTGCGGGCTTTTGTTGATTGGACCTCCGACGTCGTATACTGGTAAAAATGCTTCCACCTTAGCCAAGATAATAATAGCAATAATCGTCTTGATCGACTTACTTCGCTTGACCTATTGGTTAGTCAAGAGATGGTTCAAAGAAACTAGACCGTCCCTACAAGCAAATAGGTCTTTCGCAACAACAAAATGTAACTTGAGCTATCTAGTCAAGAAATGGTTCAAAGAAAGTTACCCATCATCTGGTCATAGTTGAAGATGAATTCTATGATCACTTATTTGAGTCGTAGTTGAAGTCTATTTATGTTATTCTTATCTACCGTAATTCTCCTAGCTATAAATAGCAGCTTGTTGTATTGTAATCATATAAATAAAAATAAAATGTAGTTATTTGAGATTTATTATATGTACAAAGGTTATAGACTTCAACGGTAGATATATAAGTGATAGTCTTTGACTTTGAAATAGTATCTGAACTTGAAGAAAATTAATGGTAGTCCTTGACTTTTAGTATGATGTGCTAGAATGTGATGTATAAATTGTATATTCTTAATAGAATGAACTCTAAACTACGGCATGTAATGTAATTCTGATGCTTTCTATCTTGACCTTTATATTTTAAACTCAAATGCTATTTCTCTTTCTTATAAGAATTTGGTCATAGTTGTAACTCAACGTGAAAATTCTGATTTAGACTCCAAATTTAACAAATCAAAAATATCTCAATTTTATCACACCCCTCAAATTATTTAGATTATCAATTTTTAATCCAAACACCACACATATCAATACCAAAATCAAAGCAAGCATAAAAGACCCATCACTCTTTCTTTTTGTTAATTTCTTTCATAAGAATTAATAATGGGAAAGAGCCACCCGCCTCATGTGTAATTTCATTTTTCTGTTTTCCCCTTGCTGAATAAAAGAGAAAGAGATTCAAAAGAATACCCAAGCAAAGAATCAATACTAAAGAGAGAAGAGAGATTAGTCCCACAACATTGCACGGGGAAAAAATTGTTCATGTTTCGCAACCACTAGATAACATCCTCTCTCTCCTTTATCGACACCCTCTTTCCACATTTTCTACATGTATTATGTACATCATTGCTTGGGATATCGATTGATGAAGCATTCATTATATATATATATATATATATTGCTTACTTTGTAAATCAATTATGTCAGCATATATATATATGCACATTCCCTCATATATTCATTGAACAACAGCTAAACATGTGCTGATCGAGGTGATAATTGACTACAAATTATTATATTTAATTGGCTTAATTACTCTCAGCCTTTTATTATTCTGACATGGTGTTATGAATACACTTGTGAGTCTTGAGTATTGCATTGAGAAAGTGTAAAGAAAAATAATAGTTAATATACTAAAGTAGACCACTACAAGCATATATTTAGCTCATTAATTAGCATCCACACTCACACACATATATATATTATTAGCGGCGACAGTAAAATTGTTGCTAATAATGGTTATTAGCTTGAACTTTTGGGCTAATATGATGTCCAACTAATGTACTATTTAGTAAAAAAATCATTGACCACTTATCTCCCAACAATTGGCTGGAATCCGGATGATACACGTACGTTCTACTAGTGGCAATGGTGTTTTCTTGGGCAATTTCCTTAATTAGTGGTTTTTGTGGCTCTTGCAATAGCTGAGTTGTGTTGGTTCCGCATGCTTTTTTGGGGAATTGCCTGGTCCTCTATCATCTCCACCTATTGTTTGGTGTGATCAATAATGTTGGAGATATAACATTAATTGGCATCTAACCTAGTGTTTCATGCACTTACAAAGCAAAGCATATAGAAGTTGATTATCATTTTATCGGTGAGAAGGTTATCAATAAGGACCATCGGATTAAGTATATCTCTACTTGATCAATGATTAGTTGCTGATTTATCGACTAAGGGCCACACAGCAGCATGATTTTGCTTTTTGCGGGCCAAACAAGACGTCAGTTATGTCCTGACAAATGAGCATATATAGCATGTCTTTGTCCAACACGATCCTTTAGAAAAAGGCCAACTTGTCTCAAGGCTCAAGCTAAGAATTTATTCGAGCTCCACCAAAGAGTGATTATATAGAGAGAGAGATTTGGGTGGGCGACTGCATAGGATTACGTGTATCTCACGCGACGATTTGTCATTAAATTGATGAATTAGAATAATTAGTGCTACAGCGGCCGGGCGAGATAAAAGATTGAAAACCCTGCAGGAATTGTCAATATTACTGCATTAAACCACGTATGGATGTAGAATCAGAATTTTACATGAATGGGGCAATTCTTTTTTAATTTTTTTTAAAAAGAGATTTTTGAGAGTAAAAAGAGATTTTTAAGGGGTTCAACCCATAAAAGAAGATAAATTTGAGGTATAATTAAAATTTATGAAGTGATACGGATACCAATGTGTTTCTTGCATTCGGGAATCATATCCTCACTTGATCATTATTGTTTCTTTTTCTCTTTTCCCACTTTACCTTTTGATTAATTAATTATATCCACATATGGTATGAATGGTCCCTTCAGTTTCACGTCAATGCCGGACTTGTGCATTTTTTGGCTATAAAATAGAGAACATCTTTTCTCTTTTCCCCATTCAGGGCTTCTTTTTTTCTGAGTGGGCTTCTTGTTAATTTCCATTAAAAAAAATGGATCCCAGGTTGGTGGAGGCAGCACTTAATGGAAACGCCATTGAACTGCAGAAATTACTTCAAGAAGACCCCCTCGCACTTGAGAGAGGTTCAGTGACAGTGTACCCTGAGACTGTCCTACACATTGCAGCCATGAGTGGGCAGACAGAGTTTGTGAGGGAGCTACTGAAGCTTAAACCAGATTTTGCCACCAGATTAGACAAGGACGGGTTTAGCGCAATACACTTAGCCTCCGTAAATGGGTTTGTGGAAACAGTAAGAGAGCTATTGAAGTTTAGGCGTGAGCTTGCCCTTCTCAAGAGCAGCGATGGAAGGACTTCTCTGTAAGAAATTTCATTTAAAATATGTCCCTTTATGTCACATATATTATTGTAATTATAAAATTACGGTGTTCAATAATTTATTCCAATTAAAGCTTATTGTGTAAATCAAATATTCTGAATTAAATTACTGATTTAATTCTTGTGGAACAAGTATTTGATTTCAATCAAATATTCTGAATTAAATCACTGATTTAATTCTTGTGGAACAAGTATTTGATTTCATTAAAGATTTTATTTTGTGGAATCAATTAGCTGTATTGATTTGATTTTTATTCCTTGATGGGAGGAATAATTAAGGTAACAGCTCTAAATTGAGGGTCCCCTGACCTACCTATAAATAAGGCCTGTGTGTTCCATCAATTGGCGCTCACTGGTAGGCATAGGTCAGAAGAACCTCTCAATTGTTTAGTTCTTAGTTTGGTTGCTGTGGAGCTGTTCTTCAAACTGCTTGAGCAAAGCAATGGCCGGAGGTACATATATGTATTAAACTATTTCTGCTGCTAATGTTATTGTTAATTAGCATTTAATATATATAGAATTTCTTACATTCTCTTCATTGTGCAGCTGTAGCTGGGAGGGTTCAAGTCATTAGGGAATTAGTTGGCTTTTTCCCCGACTGTATCGGAGAAGTTACTCTAAGAGGCGAGACTGCGCTTCACGTAGCCGTGAAGTATAACCAGTTTGAGGCCTTTGAAGCCATGTTTGATATACTGAAGCAGCTTAACATGCAGGAAATTCTGAGTGCTGGGGATGAAGATGGCAACACTGTTTTACACCTTGCAGTTGCTAGGAAGCTGCAGATTCAGGTAATTAATGGCCGAATTAACCACTTCAAGATACTTTTCCTCTTTCTTGGCATTCAAATAACGAGTGTGAAAGTTTCTCTATTCTTGAAGGATATATATATATATACCATTTTACTATGTCTATATGGAACATTCTGAAACCAGTACGGCTCTTTACCTTTTTAGTCATTTGACCATTTATTTACCAATTTGGATTGATATATATTCGGGACTAGACTTTCAAAATACTCCTCCTTTCTAGGAAAGAAAGAAAGAAAAAAAAAATTGCAAGAATTTAGGAGTTGATCAGGATTTAACGGAATTTGCAAATATACCCATGCCTGAATGTTAGAAACAACTTTTTTTTTTTTTTTTTTTCCTTAAAAGGAGTATTTTAGAAATTTTGACCGGATTTAATAGAAAATACTATTGAATGGTTGAAATTGAAAAAAATTGAAAAATTGAAACACTAAATTGACATTTTTTAAAGTGTAAGGGGTATGAATAAGTATAATCGCAAAAGTGATGAAAGATCATGGGCGATAATTGAAGTTTTACAAATTTATGTCCACGTAATTGTGATTGATTATCAAATCTTTGTTATTTGATTACATTATTTATATATATATTTTTTTACTACCACCTGTTCCTGATAAACATGGCTAACTGGTATTGTAAACATCATCAAGAAATAAAAGTACAATGTAGTCCTAAAGGCTTTTAACATGTGGATGTAAGTTATAGACTGAACTAAGTAATTCTTAAGTGTTTCTCTCTCTTCTCCTTTGTGTTTATTTTCTTTTATTCCACTATTAAATTTCATTTTCCATTCGATTATAAAATTTCTTTATATAAAATTTAAGGGTTAAATACCTTATCCACCCCTGGAGTTTCACAATTTTACTTTTAATCACAGGAGGTCCCTGTAGTTTGTCTAATGACCGAGATAGTCCTTCCATCCATCTTTCGTTAGTAGACATAACAGAAATCCAATTATATTTCTACACGTGTCCTAATTGCCAAATCATCAAATACTGGATTTACACCCTTGCCACATAATAAATTTTTTTTTACCCCAAATACCTTTAATTAAAAAAAAAACCCAAACCCATTCTTCCCCAACCCCAATCTCAGGTGAATCTGCCTTCTTCCCCAACCCCCGGCCATGAACCAAAGATTGCATCAGTCTATATCCAGTAACACATTTGGAACCGTATAAATTTCGAACCTTTCATTTAATTTACTAGGTGGGTTTAAGATTGAGGTTGAATTTTCAGCTACAAGAGAATGATTCAGTTTTGGGCTTGGTTTGGATCTCAGAAAGTGCTTAAAATGATTTTTGAAAGTGTTTTCAATATTTTTCAGAGAACAAAACAAAACCTTTAATTGGGATCAGTATTGAGCTAAAAACCTTAGTTTTATTATGTGGCAATGGTGTAAATTCAGTCATATTTGATGATTTGGCAATTAGGACAAGTATCGAAATGTAATTGGTCCCTAAGTCAGTGACGTGAATTTTCATTAAGTCTACTAACGGCAGATGGATGGAAGGACCATCTCGGTCTTTAGGCAAACCACATGGATCTCTTGTAATCAAAAGTAAGCCCTAGAGGTTAAAAAATAAAGTTGTGAAACCTCAATGGTGAATAAGGTATTTAACCCAAAATTTAATTCATGCCTTGTTATATACTTCAATGCCTTCACCATCTATGCTATCTGTTACAGACCGTTAAATTGCTATGTGGTGGTGATGGTAGCCAACAAAAAGCAGTCGATGTGAATGTGACCAACAAGAGTGGCTTAACTGCTTTGGATGTGTTCGATATCATACAGCAAATGATGATGGGTGAACCCACTGATTACATGGTCAGGGATTTGCTTCTACGAGCAGGAGCCTTAAGAGCGTCCGAACTTGAACACATTGACACTGCTCATGTTCATCACAGGCAGATCTCCGTGATGGCGGCACCGCCTCCCCAAACTCTCTGGCAGTTCTTATTACATGAGATTTCACTTCTGAACCCTTGGAGATTTTGGAAAACATTAGCAAAAGAAGTGAAAAAGTCACCACCACAAACTCAAAATGCTTTGCTTGTTGTGGCTGTTCTTATCGCAACTATAACCTACCAAGCCATACTATCTCCCCCCAATGGCATTGATAAGGGCGCCGATTATACAAGTGCGATTATTGCAAACCGTTTACAAGAGTTCATTCCGTTCATGGTTCCCAACTCTATTGGATTTTTTGCATCGCTTGCGGTGATTGTTTTGGTTATTGATGAGTTTCCGCTCAAAGCATTGTTGGGGATCGCTGTGCGTTGCATGGCTGCAGGTTATCTTTGTGGCCTTTTCTTGATTGGACCTACTAGTATAAATTCTTCACATTGGGCGATGATAACAATAGGAATAATCGTCTTGATGGACTTGGTTCGCTTCAGCTACTGGTTGGTCAAGAGATGGTCCAAAGAAATTAGAAACAGAAGTAGAAGAATCTAATGAATTAAGTTTGTTAGTTGGGAGTTTTTGAAGTTGAAGAAAATGGTCCTTGAGTTTTAGTACGTGTGCTTTAATGTGATGTAGAAATTTCATATTGTTAATAGAATAAATTCTAAGCTGCGGTATGTAATAGTTCTAATGCTTCCTATCTTCGCCTTTATATTTTACAGTCAAATGCTATTTCTCTTTCTTTTAAGAATTTGGTTACAGGTGCAACTCAATGTGAAATTTCTGATTTAGGACCAAAGTATAACAATTCAAAAAAATTCTCAATTTTATCCCTCAATTTAAATGTTTTATTTCAATTTTCAATCCAAACACCAGCGATATCAATACCAAAATCATAAAAGACTCATCACTTGTCATTTTCTTTCTTTGGTGAGAATTAATAGTGGAAAAGACCCCTTAATGCCCACATATGCATAGCATCAACATTGAATATCTTGTCACTGATACTACTCTCACAGAAGCACATTAGTTTAACTGCAGAGTTCATGACCATCACGGCTTTAAAAAGTGTTGTTGTCATTACGGGTGTAAGTATACATATAAGCACATCTCCATCTTTATACTCAGATGATGTGGGACGCCATATAGATCCTCTTGCTTCTTACCGCGGGAATTCGTGCATCCATCATTAGTATAAGCCATGTTGCCCCACTAGCCGTTAACCTTTAAGATTAAAATGTATTGGGCTTATTTCAAAAATCTTATCAATCCCCTCTCTCAAACGTTCTCTCCTCTCTCCTGAAGAAAACTTTTCCTTTCTACCGACAGCCTATGGAAGAGGGAGTTACGGCTCCCTTTTTCCATCCCTTCTCCCTTACTTTTCCTTTCCTTTTTTCTGCTACCTTTCTTACCTCCACGGAGGTCCTATCTGCCTCTTCAGAGGTCTTATCTTTGTCCAGAAGCACCATCAGCCCATCCTCCACCTCCAATCCCTCGGTTTCAGCCTTCCTCCATCGTCATTGGCCCCGGACCCGCCTCTCGGAGTACATCCACGCCTCTACCTCCGCTTCTGATGCTGCTGTTTTCGGGTCTTAGATTTTCCCTACTTTTTGTCTTGTTTTCTTTTTTGTATGTACTGTTCTCTTGTGTATCTGTGCTGGATATTTCTTCTATAGGCTTTGAATCGTTCCTCATCAGCGGTTTCTTTGTTGTTGTGGTTATCTTTCGAGTGTGCTGCAACAGTTCTCAGGGTTGCACCATTTATGGTGTACCTTTACAAACCAGCTCTTTTGGTGGCCAGGCTTTGTGGTTGTACCAAGAAGCGATAGGTCCGTGATATTTATTTGATGCATTCCCTTTTATTTTTTGTTTACCTTCTTTGATGAGAACGTTTTTGGACTTATTGTTGGGTCGCCTAGCCCGGTGATGTTTTTCCCCTTCCCTGTTTTCCCATATTTGCTTAGAAAAAAAAAAAAAAAAAAAGTATTGGGCTTGCCTCTCATTTTTATTAATTAAATGACTAGGGCCCAATCCAAACAAGCCCCAACAAGGGGACATTAAAAGAGACCTAGCTCTTTTATTGTTTATCGACGTTGCTAACCATTAATAATAAATCAATTCTCTCTCATAAGAATCTATGTTCTCATCATCCCATGTTAAAATATCAACAACCCGAATGCTCGATGTTAGTTCTTGTGTTGGCTTAATTCAGTTCCAAAATGCAGAGGTTACTGTTCATAGGCTCAAACACTAATATAGAATGCTCAGAATCAAATCTCCACCGTCCATAATGTAGATTCATGTGTCATGAATGTCCTTGCAAAATTTCATCTCAATCAGACCACAAACGCCCATCGATCGGAGTTGTTGATCAAGGCTGAACAACATTTTCAGAATGCTGTTTTCTCCCCACTGTAGGCCATGTCCGGACACGGTGCTAGGCTGTCCAGACAGGCTTTTCAGCAAGTATATTTTTGCTCCGCAAGACCCTGTCCAGACAACCCATTAACCTATCTAGACACCCCGTACCTATTATGCCCAAAAATGTGTTTTTAGTGGGCCCAAGTGTAGGGTTTGATGTACTGATATATATATACATCATTATAAAAGAGAGAGACACGAATTTTCGCCCCCAGAGAGTTCGTCAGAGGATGTGCTAAGAGAAATCATATGTGGTGAGCGTTAAATTAAATCTCTTAGATTTTTAGTTATTCCTTTGATAAATCTACGGTTGAGAAGTCTATCGGAAGAGTCCGGTAAAGGAGAATCACATTGAAGAAGATTGTGAGCAAGAAGACAAGTTGTAGGCTTGTCGATCTTACAGAGCCAAGGTCTTGCAAAGGGTTGTAAGTGTTTTTAGTGTCTGTAATTTCTAGATAATCATTTGATAGTGATTTCCTGAGTTTGGCTGCCCTGAAGAGGTTTTACTTTTAGATCGGTTTCTAAAAGGTTTCCTCTTCGTCTCCAAAATCCTTGTGTATGATTGTTTATATTTTGGCAATTGTTTGCTTTGATAAATATTTGTTAATTCCGCATAAATATTTGATAAATATCTGTTTAGAGTTTTTCAATTGGTATCAGAGTGGGTTCACTCTGTTTGGATTAAATTCCTGAGTGAGATCTGTTGACTCCTGTTTGCTATAAATACTTCTCAAGGGGAATATGATCTTATAAACTCCTTCAACAATTTGTTGGAAAAATTCACTCTTTTGAGACATCAACACACAAATTGTTTGAAGGATTTTCAAGATCTCGAACATGTGAACGAATCTATTGTTACTAAATTGTCTGAATCACATGCTTTAATTGATTCTTTAAAATCTAAAAATCTTGTTTTGGGTTCTAAAGTTGATTTGTTAGAGAATAAATTAAAAAAAGTCAGAAACTCAATTGAAAAAATTCTCTAGCAATTCTCTTGAGAATATGTTGCATACTCATAATTTTGATTGTGATAAATTTGAGTTAAGTTTTGATTGTCATGTTGCTTTGTCTTCTAACAATGATTCTACTTTCGAGATAATATTTGTTAAATCAGAAAAAGTAGAAGACTCTTTGGTTAAAAGAAAAACAGCAGCTGCCTCGTCCTCACAAGGTAAGAAAGTTAAGAAAATTCATATTGAACATTGTGTATCTTACCCCAAGTATAGAGTCGTTCATCCTCTTAGGAATCTACCTCCTAAAAGGTTTATCCCTATTTGTCATCATTGTGGAAAAGTTGGTCACATTCGACCCAATTGTTTTAAATTGAAACCTCATGCGCATAAAAATAAAATTTCTGTTTCTAAGAAAGAACCTTTGGGGTTATGCACAATGATGATGAGAGGTTTGTTTAGATTAGACAAAATTGAAAATGTTCATCTCTCTACACCTTCTTTCAAGAAGGTTTGGGTGAGGAAGGATTATACCATTCACCCATTGAGGGGAAGTGGTAGTGATCTCACCTAAATTTGTGTGAGTAAATAACATGTTTAGGAATGGTTGTTTTGCTTATTTTTGAAAATCCTAGAGCATGTTATTTTTCTTTTCTTTGCATTTTTTTGTTTTTTTTGTTTTTGCTTTCTAGTTTATGCTTTGCAATTTTTTTTGTTGTTACTCTTTTTGTGTGAAGAGTGTATACATGTTAGTTTTGAGATTCTTGTTATGAGGCATATTCATAAAGGACTTTTCAAGAAATTCATATATCATGATCTTTGAAAGGCTTATAGATGGATGTTGTGTGCAGACTACCAAGATTTTTGTCTACTTGCTAATCAAATGTTCATGAATGTGTAATGTCTTGTGAAGACCTAGAAGTAGTTATTAAACCAAATCATTATTTTGTAGTGGGACTTATAAGATGTGATAAAAGTTTAATGCTAAAGGACATTCATTTATTGCATGTTGTAATCTTAATTCAAGCATATTGTTTTTTTTTTTTTTTTGGCATTGCATTTTTGTTTGTGTTTCATTTGTTTTCGTTTGTGTGCATTTCTTTTGTGAAAAATTTTAAAAAGACAAAAATATGTTACTTTGATTGTTTTCTTTTCTTTCGTTTGTCTTATGCACCTAGACAGTCCATTAATTTCTCATGTTTCTTTCATGGATTTAATTCCTTATATCTTGGAATGTTCTTAATATGCATTAGATGAAAATTTGCTCAATGGACTTGTTCTTGTGGTTACCTAAAGCCTAAGCTTATGTGGTACATTTTGCCTTTGCTTACTCTTTTGTGCACATTTAAGTTAAATTTGAGGTTATTTCTTAACTTTAAATGTGAGGTATGTTAGGTAACTAGATGAGGTTTTGACTAGTCGTATTTTTTTCAAATTGACCATACACTTGTTGAACCTAGGGTTTAAAAATTCCTGCTTTCCTCCTTTTATGATAAGCACCAAAAGTTTAAGTACACTTTCTCAAAGAGAAAAAGAAACAAAATATAGTGAAAAAAAAAAAAAATCAAAATATCATGTTCCATATGGAATTTATTTCACTGTGTCAAACTTGTGCAATTTTTTTTTTTTTTAAAAAAAAAAGAGGAATATATTGGATGAGAGTGGCTAGGCCCTAGTATGATAAGGTTTGACTTTTGATTTGATATATTTGCCAAAATCTTATGTTGGTGAAAACTTTCTCTTTAAGTTGTAAGTTGGTAATTTTTCTCATTTGATGGCTTACACACATACCACACAAGCATGGGTTAAATGGAACATTTTATCTTTTGCTTGGGTTAAGCAATATGAGTTCTTTGTCATTTCTAGTCTTATGTATATTTTGCATATTTTGAGCATGTTTGAGATATTCATTGTTGAAATACATGAGTCGTTGATGTGTGTATCATGTGTGTTCATTTGACTTTTGAGGGGGAGAAACATGTTTTGCTTTTTAGTTTCTTGTTGATTATTCAATCATATGTTTAGGGTGGGGTTGGTGATGTGTGTTCATGATCTTGCATTCTACGTCATTTTTTTGTGATCATGACTTTTATTTATGTATTCCTGTTTTGCATATGCTTTGATGTATTTTGTGAAGTGTTTCAAGAAACATGAAGACATTTTGTCATTTTGTGACAAAAAAGGGGAATAAATATGGGGAGATGATGGGATTGGCTCGGCATTTTGGTTTTGTCACCGAATTGCCAAAAGGAGAGTTTGTTAGTTCTTGTGTTGGCTTGATTCAGTTCCAAAATGTAGAGGTTACTATTCATGAGCTTAAACACTAATATAGAATGCTCATAATCAAATCTCCACCGTTCATAATGTAGATTCATGTGTCATGAACGTCCCTGCATAATTTCAGCTCAATCGGACCACAAACGCCCATCGATGGGAGCTATTGATCACTATTATACACAAAAACGTGTTTTTAGTGGGCCTAGGTCTAGGGTTTGATGTACTGATATATATACATTATTATAGAAGAGAGAGACACGAATTTTCGCCCTCAGAAAGTTCGTCGGAGGCTGTGCTAAGAGAGATCATATGTGGTGAGCGTTAAATTGAATCTCTTAGAGTTTTAGTTATTTCTTTGATAAATCTACGGTTGAGAAGTCTATCGAAAGGGTCCGATAAAGGAGAATCACGTTGAAGAAGATAATGAGCAAGGAGACGAATTGTAGGCTTGTCGATCTTACAGAGCCAAGGTCTTACAAAAGGTTGTAAGTGTTCCTAGTGTCTGTAATCTCTGGATAATCTTTTAATTGTGATTTCCTGGGTTTGGCTGCCCCAGAGAGGTTTTACTTTTAGATCGGTTTCTAAAAGGTTTTTTTTTCGTAACCAAAATATCTTTGTCTGCCTCTTTATTGCTTTATATATTTGGGTGATGGAATTGTTTATTGCTTCATAGTATTAATTCCGCATAAATTGTGATAAACAAGTTTTTAGAGTCGGCATAGCGTTTTTCAGTCAACATTGTTTAAAAGGAGATTGCATTATTATTGAACATTGAACAATCCATATAGTAAATATCAAGGCTTCATTTTCAAATCAACATCTTACTTGGAGCTTCCAAGGGAAGATGACCCTCTCCGGTTCAAATGAATTGAATATTATTTAGTTAGTTATAGTGGAGGAGTATTTTTGTCTTTTCACTTTTTGAGGGGACAAAAATACCCTTCCACTATAACTAACTGGATATTTTTCATTTCAAATTAAATGAAGATGATCCTAATTCGCTTCTCGAATGGCCATGAGTGAAGTAATAACGTCTCACTGTTCATACATTGAGTAAAACCTGAAGATTCAATTTCTTAGCAGGTTTTCAATCAAATTCAAACTACTTGAGTGTTTTTAACATTTGAGAGAACAAATTAAGGTATACTTTTACTATTATTTGTAATTGTACATATTTTTCCTATGTTTGAGAATATGTCACATTACATAATTTACTTATATTCATGATGTACAATGGGTATGCACATAAACTAGTAAACAAAGCCAGAAAGGCTTGAATTGTATCACATTTCCTTGATTTCTTTAATAAGAGAGCAAGATAACAAAATATAGAATCATTAGATAACTAGACAACAAGGCCCCCTAATCCCCTCTTCTAGTTTCTAGCTCCAACCAAAGATGAATGAAAAAAAACATCTCCTTCACCTAATTTTTATAAATAAAGATCATAGTTACACTAACTCAGAAATACAAACTACTCGAAACTCATTTCTAGCCACAGGAATATATTCAACAAAAGCTAGCGACCTTAAAGAAACCAATCTATCCTTGTACTTCCAAGACATCTCGGTCCTCGGCGTCGCCAATGCCACGGTTCATCCCAGTTGCAGGTGTTGCTGGCAAGGCTCATACATTCACCCAATTCGGAACTGTCTTTGTCACCAATGACTTTATCACTGAAAGTGCAGATCCAAATTCACTGGAAGTTGGCCATGCACAAGGCATGTATGTGACAACGGGGTTGGACGGGTTGAATTCACATGTGATGCTATCAATTGTGTTAGGGTTATCCCACATCGGTTGTGGAAGAGGTTGGTGGCCAGTTTATAAGTGTGAGGGAAAAACCTCACCTCTTGAGCTAGCTTTTGGAGTTGAGATAGGCCAAAGACCACCCAACATTAGTATCAAAGCCCAGGTTTACCAACAAGTCTCGGCCTAACAATTTACGAGAGAAACGGGTTGCCGCCTCTCCGACCCAGGGCCCGATGTGTGAGGGAGAGATTGTTGGGGTTATCCCACATCGGTTGTGGAAGGGGATGGTGGTCAGTTTATAAGTGTGAGGGAAAGTCTCACCTCTTGAGCTAGCTTTTGGGGTTGAGAAAGGCCCAAGACTACCCAACACTGATATCAGAGCCCAGGTTTACCAACAAGTCTTGGTCCAACCGTCTATGGGAGAAACGGGTTGTAGCTGCCCCAACCCAGGGCTCAATGTGTGAGTGAGAGATTGTTGGGGTTATTTCACATCGGTTGTGGAAGGGGTTGGTGGTCAGTTTATAAGTGTGAGAGAAAAGCCTCACCTTTTGACCTGGCTTTTGGGGTTGAGATATGCCCAAGACCACCCAACAAATTGTGTTCACAAATAAGGAATACTTTGTAAGCACCTTGGAAATACAAGGAGTTAGTAAGCAATTTGAAACTGTTAGAGAGGTGTCAGTGGTGGCTGGCGGACAGGGAAATTCCGGTTTGCTAGGGGCTATACTACTTTTTAGACATATTCCTTTCATTTTCCTACCCACCACGCTGTTATTCGGTGCAACATGACGGTGCAGCATTACTAGCTAGTTGAAAATATTGATAGGGTTAGAGAAATAAGATATATGGACCTGTGGTTCTTGGTCAAGGCTAAAATGCCAAGTCTTTGTTTTATCCTTATTTTGTGTTTTACACATAATGGGCGTTGCCTTATCCCCAGCAACGGTAAATTCCCCTTTGTTAAAATGAACCTGCTTTCTACGGTCTCAATTTCAGCATTTTCTTATTCGTAGGTAGCCATTCTTTTATTTAAAGGAGAAATTATCAATAAACAAACAAGTATGAGTTGATTATATTTTATAATACAATTTAATGTGTTTTTGAGGTAAAGACTTCTTCGAAGTAGCTATTGAATGTTACAGCTTAATGGGTTTACGTCAAGTGGTATCAAAGAAAGGCTAATTATTTTCTATAGCAATCACCAATTCATGACGACGGAACAACGACATAATAATAGGCTCCTTGAACTGCTGCACCAGGTACCAATACTATGAAGGGGATGAGCAAAGTGTACCACCAATTTATCCAATTAACCCAATCCCAACCAGCAACCACTACCATTCCAAAACCAAAAGAAACCACCATCCAAGCATCATTGCTACACAAAACGCAGCCACCGTTGACACCAAATTGCTCAACCTTAAGACTCATACTTTTTTAAAAATTGTGTTTTTGAAATTACTACTTTTTAAAATTGCACATGCGTTTGGTAAAACATGTTAAAAAACATTTTTTCTATAAATTGAATGTTTGGATAACATACATGAGTATGTATATGGATATATGTTTGTGTATTGCATAATGCATTTATATACATACATATAACACATGAGATTAGAGTATTTAATATTCAAGTTAATTTATTTAATTAATTCAAATATAATTAATTAATGATTAGTATGGATTTACAAAAATATAAGCAATCATAATATTTAATTTATATAAGAAATGAATAAGTTAACAAAAAAGGCTGGTGATAAGGTCAAACTCGATTCGTGTTTGAAATAAAATAAAATAAGCTAAGCTCAAACAGAATTTCTAGCTCGGTGATAAGTTCGAGCTCGACTCGTGTTTAAAATAAAATAAAATGATACAATACAGCCATAATTAAAAAGTCAACTTAATTTCGTAAATACCAAAATAACTGGTCCAGCTTAATTTGTTTTTAACCCTTATTTATAACATTACAACGGAGTTGAACACCATAATTTACATAATTATGTTGCTTTAGTTTTAAGGCTCGGATTCGGTTTCTGCATCAGCAGCTTCACCAGCTAATTATCTGGGGCAACAATGAAGGCAGCCCCCGCCACTTCGATAGTTCTTATAACCCCTACTATAACATCGATTGTGGCATCGATGGTAGTCACCAGGTCCCCCATATCGATCGTTTCCTGGATATCCATCGTATTTGGCATCATCTACTCCATTGGCCTCTTTTGTGGCCTCCACTGCACGTGCAATTAATGAAACATGTTACTATAATATAATTGTGATCTTACTGTGACAATATTAACATTAATTAGCACACATAATGAAAAACAAGTTGTTAGTGATCCCAACGCACCGTTTTTCTGGTCAGAAGAAGTCTCAGTCAGGTCCCTCGCCGAAGTGATAAGAAGAACAATGGCCAACAAGAGACCTAGCAAAAGCAAAGCCTTGGAACCCATTTTTCTTAGCAAACAGAACTTCTAAACAAAGAAAATATTAATTGGAGAGTGGTGAAAAAATCAGTGGTCTTTCTTTTAGGTATTCACAGGCCAATACTAAATTTGGAATTTAGATCATTTTCAATCCATTTGACCGGAATAAGATTTGGTCCTTTAAGATGAAAAACCTCTCAAGTGTCCAAATGGACGGGAGAGGATTCCGGTCCATTAATTTGGAAGGGCACCCTACAATATTGTTTTAATATATATATATATATATATATATATATATATATATATATATATATATATATATATATATATATATATATAATGCAATACACGCTTTGGACATGTTTGAAGCTATATATGGAAAGCTTCTCTACGACCATCCCTTGGTAATTAAAGAAGACCAGTATTTTTATAAAAATGATGGACGGGACAGTTTCGATTGGATTTCTTGTTAATTGAAACTTCTTAATTTGATTCATCTTTTTTGACTTCAATTCTCCTTAACGATTTTATTTACTTTGCTTTACTTTTGTTAAGGTTAGTGTTCGTACGTTTTCCAATATCCATGATACTTCCTTATATCTCGAGACTAAATGCAGAAGCAAAAGAAATGGATTACAGCTAGCTAGAAATTACCTACCATTATTATTATTATTATTGCATGAATTTAAACCAAATTAATAATTAAGTATAACAGTTGGATGTACAGGTTTATGTAGAATAAAATAAGACTAGTCTTAAACTTAATTTTATACCAAGTAATAAGTTATAATTGTATACAAAAGTTACATGTTTATAAAGTCATCGTTAACTAGAACTGTTCTTTCAAACATAAAAGTTTTATAATTTGCTATTGACATATAAAAATGTAGAAATTTAAATCATCTAGCCATTTAGGGAACGAATGAAAAAATCATCATAGACGGGTCATAATATAAAAAATATTATTTTTATAAAAAATTTTAAACTTTTTGGGTTGCCTTTGAAGTTTTGGTCGACGAAAGTCCTACACCCAAGTTAAGAACTCTCCAATAAATGAAAGCCCTAAAGAAATTATCAAGATTAAGTGTCACATTTGAAAATGTAGAGAAAATTGGGGTTCATAAAAGAAAATTATTTAATTAATTCATGCCTCATTACATTATTTAATGCGTTCACTATCTACAATACGTGTTATACAGACTGCGAAATTGCTACTTGGTGGTGATGGTTGCAGCCAACATAAAGCAGTCAATGTGAACGTATCCAACAAGAGTGGCTTAACTACTTTGGATGTGTCCAATGTGATACAACAAATGGTGGGTGAAGCCACTGATTTCATGCTCAGAGATTTGCTTCTGCGCGCAGGAGCCTTAAGAGCGTCAGAAGTTGATGAAGGCGTTGACATCGCACAAGTTCGTCATAGGGAGATCTCAGTGATGGCATTGCCTCCCCAGACTCTTAGCAGACTCTTAGACAGTTCGTATTAAATGACAATTCACTTCTGAACCCTTTGATATTTTGGAAAACGTTAGCAAAGGAAGTGAAAGAGTCATCATCAGAAACTCAAAATGCTTTGCTGGTTGTGGCTGTTCTTATCGCAACTATAACCTATCAAGCAATACTAAATCCTCCCAATGGCCTTTGTACTGGCGACAATTACACTGCGGCTAATATATCAGCCAATTTACGAGAATTCCTTCCATTCATGGTTCCCAACTCTATTGGATTTTTCGCATCGCTTGCGGTGATTGTTTTGGTTATGCATGAGTTTCCACTCAAAGCATTGCTGGGGTCGCTGTACGTTGCTTGGCTGCAAGTTATCTTTGCGGGATTTTGTTGATTGGACCTACTGATATAAATGGTTCACGATTTGCACTGACAATAATAGGAACAATGGTCTTCATCGACATAGCTCGCTTCGGCTTCTGGTTAGTCAAGAGATGGTCCAATGAAATTAGAAATAGAGAATCTAAGACAGAGAACAACCTTTTTGTGTGGTTTTCCTTGCCAAATATAGTAGCCTAGTGTTGCATATCTACTGGTCGGAAAAGCCGTGAGCATGTGAGCATGCATGTGAATTAAGGTTGTTAGCTAGCTTGTTGGGAGTATGTGAGCTTGAAGAAAATGGTCCTTGATTTTTAGTATGGTATGCTTGAATTTGATGTACAAACTTCATATCCTTAATAGAATAAACTCTAAACCGTGGCATGTAATTCTAATGCTTCCTATTTCACCTTTTATATTTTATGGTCAAAGCTATTTCTCTTTCTTATAATTAGAATTTGGTCATAGGTGAAACTCAATGTGAAAATTCTGATTTAGACTCCAAATTTAACAAATCAAAAAAAATCTCAATTTTATCACCCAGGCTCGGAATATATATCAAGATTATCAATTTTCAATCCAAACATCATAGATATAAGATATCAATACCAAAATCAAATTAAGCAAGCACAAAAGGCCCATTACTTGTCCTTCTCGATCTTTCTTCTGTAAGAATTAATATCTCATGCATGTGTAATTTAATTTTTCCTTATTGATCTTAGAAGAGGGAGAGAGAAATCCAAAACATTACCCAAGGAAAGTATCGATCAGTACTAAAAAAAAAATAAAATTAAGAGATTAGTCACTAATTACCACTGCACTAGGAAAAAATTGGTCATACCGGGTCACATCCTCTCTCTCCCTTATCCACCTCCTCTTTTCCTCAATTTCTATATTGGATGATGTACATCATTGCTTGGGATATCGATTGATGAAGCATTTGAAGTATTTCATTCATATTATTATTATTATTATTATTATTATTTTATAGATATTTCACTCATATTATTAGTGTGCATATGTGTTGACACTGACACCCACTGATGCATGGTAGCACCATTGAGTGT
Organism: Corylus heterophylla; assembly: GCA_016403345.1. Classification (NCBI taxonomy): domain Eukaryota; kingdom Viridiplantae; phylum Streptophyta; class Magnoliopsida; order Fagales; family Betulaceae; genus Corylus; species Corylus heterophylla. The sequence continues at coordinate 57,677 of JADOBO010000053.1, forward strand.
GTGCACCACAAACTTTTATATGTCCTTCATTCTCGCAAGTAATCTATGTAAGTTCACAAATTTAATGATTAATTTGTCAAATGAGATGAGCTAAATATATAAAAAAAATAATAATATTGGCCCATATCATTTCTCTTATCCATGTAAGCCCTTTCGCTCTTTACGGCGAGAATTCGTGCATCCATCAATCTAGGTGCAAGCTACATTAGCCGTGAACGAGTGTTGGGCTTCACTCTCATTCTTATTAAATGACCAGGGCCTAATCCAAAAAAAACACCTCAACAAGGGTACATTGAAAGACCTACCTCTCCCAGTTTAAACGGATACTCACATTCCTTGTCTATTTGTTTATCGTCGTTGATATTAATTCAATTCTCTCTCATACGAATCCATGCATGTTATCATCATCCCATGCATTATTGAACACTAATAGAATAGGCTTTGGTTGCCTTTTTCTTTATAATTTTTTGTACATGTTACGGTACTCTCATCTCCGGATCGGGGCTTCGGTGTACACAAATTGTATGCAATATAAACAATACACTACAAAAAACAATTTTACTGGAAATTTTTGAAGTTTTATGGTGTTCGACACGTCAGAAAATTTTTCTGACGTATGTTGATTGTTAGAAGCATCGGGGTCAATAAATTTTTTTTTTCCGACGTGGCAATTTTAACACGTCAGAAAATTTAAAAATTAATTAAAAAATAAAATAAAATTTTTTTTTTCAATTTAAAAATTAATTAATTATTATTATTTTTTTTTGTAATTTCTCTGCACCACTCGTTTCTCTGCAGCACTTTGAATGGTGCAGAGAAATTTCTCTGCACCACTCGTTTCTCACCACTGGAGTAGTGTAGAGAAAGGAAAAAAATTTCTCGATCTGCACCTCTCCGACCAGCTCTCCCTTTTCTCCATTTTCTCACTCTCTATCTCTTCTTTTCGATCTCCATTTTTAAAATCCCAAACCCAAACCGAAAAAATCTTCAAAAAATCAAAAACCCAAACATCAAACCCAACAAATCTTCAAAAACCCAAAAAAATCTTCTGATCTTCTCTTCTTCTTTCTTTTTTTTTTTTTTCTTCTTCTTCTCTTCTCCTTTTCTTTTTCTTCTTCTTCTTCCTTCGATCTACTGTGCGCTTCTCAATTTTTTCTGTCACCTTTTCTTTTTCTTCTTCCTCTAGAGGGAGCTGCCGTGCAAAGAAGGGAGACTGAGAGAGGAGAGAGAGAGAGAGTGGGGAGATAAATGAAGAGGGAAAGAATTAGAAGAGAAAAAAAGTTGAGGGGAAATAAGAAGAGGTAAAAAGTTTAAAATCCCGCCAATTTTTTTGTGACATGTCAATATTTAGTAGGTCAGAATTTTCTGATGTGCTAGTTGGACACGTCAGAATTTTCTGACGTGTTAAAATAGCATGTCAAAAAATTTTGACATGCTATTTTCAGCATGTCAGAATTTTTTGACGTATTGAAATAGCACATCAGAATTTTTTGACGTGTTGAAATAGCATGTTAAAATTTTCTGACGTACTATTTTTTGCTATGTCAAAAAAATATTTTTTGACGTGACATTTTTTGCCACATCAAAAAATGGTGTGGCAAAAAACATGTACTGTTTGTCACGTCAGAAAATGATAATTTTTTTGTAGTGATATAAACCCACTAATATAATAGTTTAAAAGGGTAGTTAAAATATCAACTACGTACCCGAATGGTCAACGTTGTTTAAAAGGAGATTGCATTATTGAACACTAACGAACAATCTATATAGTAAACTTCTCGGCCTCATTTTCAAATCAACATCTTACTTGGAGCTTCCAAGGGCCAGGGGTACTGAAGTAATAACTTGTCACTGTTCATACAATTAATTAGTAAAACCTGAAGATTCAATTTCTTAGAAGGTTTTGAATCAAATTCAAACTATTTGACTGTTTTTAACATTGTGGAGAAAACAAATTAAGGTATAATTTTACTACTATTTGTACATATTTTTTCTATGTTCGAGAATATATGTCACATTACATGATTTAATTATATTCACAATGTACAATGGATATGCACAAAAACTAGTAAACAAAGCCAGAAATGCTTGAATTCTATCGCATTTCCATGATTTCTTTAATATATAAGAGAGCAAGATAACAAAATATAGAATCATTTGATAACTAGACAACAAGCTCCCTAATCCCCTCTTCTAGTTTCTAGCTCCAGCCACAGATGAATGAAAAAACATCTCCCTCACCTAATATTTATAAATAGATCTTATAACACTAACTCAGAAATACAAACTACTCAAAAGTCATTTCTATATAGCTAGCTTATTCACAATCAACCCATGGCACAAAATTTTCTACCAAAAAGACTCCCCAATTTATTCTTGGTGTTGGTTCTAGCCACGGCCATATATTCAGCAAAAGCTACCGACCTTAAAGAAACCAATCTATCTTTGTACTTCCAAGACATCTCGGCCCCCGGCGCCGCCAATGCCACAGTTATCCCGGTTGCCAGTGTTGCCGACAAGGCTCAAACATTCACCCAATTTGGAACCGTCTTTGTCACTGATGACTTTATCACCGAAAGCGCAGATCCAAATTCACTGGAAGTTGGCCGTGCACAAGGCATGTACGTGACAGCTGGGTTGGACGGGCTGAATTCACATGTGATGATATCAATTGTGTTCACAAATAAGGAATATAGTGGAAGCACCATGGAAATACAAGGAGTTAGCAAGCAATTTGAGGTTGTTAGAGAGGTTTCAGTGGTGGCTGGGACAGGGAAATTCCGGTTTGCTAGAGGCTATGCTACCTTTGAGACATATTCCTACCATATTGCTACCCACCATGCTGTTATTCGGTGCAACGTGACGGTGCAGCATTACTAGTCGAAAATATTGATGGGGCCCAAACTTTGAAGATTGCAAATTTACCTTTTATAATATAAGCAAGTGGAAAAGTTGTGTGTGTGTGTGTTTTTATTTTTTATTTTTTAATTATGAATAAAAATGCATTAAACAAAACTCAAGTTTACAAAAGGAAACAGACTTTTCTTAGGGTCCCAAAGAGAACCCATTAGGTTGCACAATATATACAACCAAACATCTCATAAAATAGAGAACTGCTATAGTCACCAAAATTGCTGATCTAATAGCTAATTTTTTTAAAAAAAATTGTATGAGAGAAGGAGAAGAGAATGAAATTTAGACTTTCTCCTCTAAGTAACTATAAATAAGCTAATAATCATCTCATCTTGAATATATTTTTAGACAAACCGCAAGATCTAATCACGTTTTTATTTAAGGGATAAGGACGAAAATCATACAATAATTAATTCTAGATCTCACATTAAACAAAATGTCTAAGACAAGATTCGTGATCTCCCAATGGGTAGTTCAATTGGCTAGAGACTTCGCCTCAAGAAGCAGAGGTCACTAGATCGAATACATGCATGTCAAAAACAAGACAACATCGGTGATACACCTAGGCTTGCCACGAAAAATCCTAGCATTCTTTTCCCTCCTCACGCGTTTATATAGAAAGTAGTAATGGATGAGTAAAGTACTGGATCAACTTTGGGTTGCACAAAAGAATGTGCTTGTATCGGATTCCCATGCATGTTTGAAACCAATCTCATTTTTTTTTTTTTTAATTTTTATTTAATTTTTTTAATAAAAAATGGTAGGCCGGGGAGTCTTATTGTGGCTATCCTACCTGAAGTTTGACTGAGCCACAGCTTGACTGATGCTGCGTGATTAATGGGGTGTAGCGAAGAACAACAATAAAGCAGCGGATAACTAATTCCAGATCTTGAGTTTATCAATGATCTACGAATTCTTCTAAAAACAGTAGATTCTATATAAAGTTTAAAGGAAAAAAGAAGAATAAACTCAACTTTGAGTATTCTCATTAATCAAAACCAATAATAAACAATAAATGGTCTCTCTAGAGGCTATAAGCATATATTTATAGCCCAAAACCCTAAAGCTAATAAAAGATGACATAAATACCTCCAAAACCCTAAACCTAATAAAATAACGAAATAAAGTTGATTTTAAATAAAACCCTAATAAAATAACAACATATAATAAAAAAGAGAAAATAACATAATGACTCCTCGCGTGCACTCAGTCGCAGGCACGCGAGCGATCGATCGCACTTCCAAGGACCTGTGCGATAGATCATGCGCTCGATCGCAGGATTGAGCGTAGTACCAGAACCTACCTTTTACGATCTGCATCACTAACCCAGCCCCACCAGGATATCAATGGAAATCCAAGGCGGCTAATACTAATCAGGCATATGTGGGAATTCTCCATTGCGGAAATTCGAACCCACGCCCTAGTACATGCCCTGACCACTTAGAAATTTCCTTGGACCATTGAACCATCACCCTCAGTGGTGAAACCAATCTCTTTGATAAACCTTTCTTAATTCATATCAAATTTCCAACACTTCATTGAGTGGAAAGTTTCATTTTCTTCTTCCTAAAAATCGCAACATTGTATTTGATTCCCATATTGTAATGCAACTTGAACGGTTGGTAAATATTTACAATGGACAACAATCATAGTAAATAACATAAAATAATTAGACAAAGATGGAGTATGAAATAATCATGAGGAAAAACTAATAAAATCTCCAATTCGGGAACAAAATTATACGCATAGATAATAGAGTAAATTAAACTAATTAACACCAAAGATTAATGACAATAATTAATAGGAAAGATAAGGAAGGTGAGTACCATTTCCGAAACTGAGATAATTATAATATATTAATCACTCACTCTTATGACATCATTTTAATGTGGGATTCAAATTAACCTTTCTACACTCACATGTGAATACTCAACAATCTCTTAAGCCCTCTTCAAAATCACTTGTGGGTTTGCGTGCATTAGCACCTTTGTCCCCACTCCAAAGATTCTTGTTTTGTGTATGCGCCACTCTATATATCATTACATTACCATATGCTCGAATACCACTTGTTTGGAAGATTAATGTCTTAAAGAGTCTTTTAGCGAGCCTATAATATGGCATGTTAAGACACTATACTACTTAACCCAAAAACTTGAGCCTATGGTTTTTATCAAGCTATGCCATATAAACACCCCTAATTGTGCGAATATGTCAAAAAAAAAAAAAAAAATTATATTGTCTCTATTTATAATAGCTGCAAGAGAAATTTTCAGTTTACCAATCAACACATGATTTTTATATTCATTTTCTCAATGCGAAAATAAAAAAATGAATGAAGAAGAGTTCTCAATGAAGAAGTCTTTTATTTACAAATTAATGTGGTGTTTCACATGGTATATTTATTGGGTTTACAAATTGACACGTACTTACTACACCAGTCATTGAAATGTGGATTACTACGTAATAGTCTATGTGAAACTTATTTTCATAAAATGAGTTGTAATAATAAAAAAATAATAATATATAGCATTTCAAGATTTTCTAACTTTATTCTTAAATTAAAACCCATTTATGGTTCCTTATCTACTTTATGTTTAGTTATTGCTTTGTCTCATTTACTAAAACAATGTCACTAGGGAAGCAATGTGGTGATATTTTAGATAGAAAAAAAAATATATATTTTTTTCATTCCATTTTTGTTATTTATTAGATAGAAAAATAGGAAAAATATGGTGAGAGAGCTAAGATATAAATTTTTTTGTAAACTCAGAATATTAAATTGACTAAATTGAAAATTGAAATCCAAAATACAAAATTCAACAAAACACAAGAAGGTTCTGAAAATATTTTTCCTAAACAAAGAAAAAAAAATAGAGAAAAATCATATTTAAATATTATGTTTTCTTCTAATTTGGATTCAATCCATAGGTTTCTAATTTGAATAATAAAATCCTTAGGTTTTATTCAAGTCTGAAATGGTCATTGTCACTTTAACATCAAAATTAATATCTTGTCATATATCACATGTGTCTCATTTGACACATTAGCATCCGTATTAGCGCCGGATGCAGTGTTACTTTAACTAGTGCCAAGTCATTGATAGAATCCAAAAAATAAAAACCAACTGTGAAAAATATAAAACAAATTGATTTCTTCCCTTTATGAGAAACAATGATCTAATGTATGAAATAACACAAACAACAAAACTTAAAGAAACACAAATTTTAGAAAAATAAAAAACATAAAACTCTTGTCTATATTTCATATTTCCTCTTGCAAAAAAAAAAAAGATCTTTGTTGATTACACTGAAACCCAAATTGATCTTCCTGCCACGTTGACTCAAAGAAAAAGATGATTTGGTGTCTTATTCAAAATAGCAAGAAACCCCCATGTGCTTACCATGAATCATTCCTTAACCCGCATGAATTGGTGTCTTATTCAAAGCACTATATAAAAACGTATACCACATTTTTAAGGCTTTGTATCCCTAGCTAGTTTATTCAAGTACATGTGAAATGTGCTGGTGGTGTGATATATTTATATAAATGGGCCTCCTGGCAATCTTAGTAGGCAATCTTTCTTGATATGACTAATCAAGGGACGGAGAAATGGGATTTGAATTAGTGATTTTTGCTTTCAAAGTCGTAATTTTTAGCCAATTATGTTACTTGTTGGGGTCTTGTTAATAGGCAATTTTAGAATAATGGTAAAAACCATATTTATTTTACAATTATTCCATAATGCATGTATAGCAGTCTTAATTAACCTTTAATTTTTTTTTTTTTTTTTTTTAACAATGACTGATTTAAAGTTAGTTGCGACTAGGTTGTCAATTTTTGACATGGCCCACAAATCCGATATGAACCCAATACGAAATTAAAGGATTAGGGTTGAGGAGTTTGACCCGTTTAATTAAATAGGTCGGGTTAGGGTTGACTTATATATATAGTCTTATACATAAGTCTTGACACAACCCGAACTTGACCCTCGACATATATAATAGCTGAAATTTTTTCATATAACCTGCGAACCAGACACGAACTCAATACAAAATTAGAAAGTTAAGGTTAATGTGTTTGACCTATTTAATTAAATGAGCCGGGTTATGATTGACCTAAATAATCTTATATCTATGCTTTGACACAACTTGAACCCGACACATAAACACAAATCGCCACCCTTAGTTGAGAGTCTCGAGACTGTTATATTAACACTGTTATATTAACATTGTTATATGAACATTATGAGATAAAATTATATATATTTTTTTTAAAATTACTCTTGATCTAAATGGACCTCCTAGCAGTATTAATCATATAAATATACTCAAAGATATTTTCATATTTCCAAGATATGGCTGTTAATCTCTCTATATGTCCCTGATTTTTTCTTCAATGGTCCCCTGTCTCATTAAAAAAAAATTATGAAAAATGCTCTAAAAAAAAATAAAAGAAGAGAAAGATCATTATAGAGTATTTTTAGGGGTGTCAAAAATTACCGGGAAACCGGAACCAGAACCGGAAAATCGGGAAACCGGGAAACCGGGGTCCCAGTTTGAAAAATCTAAAAACCGGGTACCCCGGTTCCGGTACCGGTTTTTGGTACCCCGTTTTTACCGGGAATACCGGAACCGGGTTTCCATTTTATTTATATATATATATATATATATATATATATATATATTTTACACTTAGGTTTAGGTTTAGGGTATTTTAAAAAATTAAATTTTTATTTCTAAGGTCCAAATAGGCAAAAACATTGATTTTTTAGGATTTTTGGACTTTTTTAGGTTTTTTTTTTTTTAATTGTTTGGAACAATCACAACAAAGCCCCTTTAATTTAGACAAAGAGACTAATAGATTTTTTTAAAAATGGGCCAACTTATGAAAGAAAAAAAAAAAAAAAGGGCTTATTTTAGGCCCAATATCTAAAATAAGCCCAAAAATCAATTTTTTTAAAAAACCGGTTACCGGACCGGGTAAAACTGGAACCGGCCGGTAACCGGGACCCCGATTAACCGGGGTCCCAGTTTCTCAAAATCGAGAACTGGGGTACCCCGGTTCCGGTTCCCGATTTTGGCCAAAAACCGAAAACCCGGACCAGGTTGACACCCCTAAGTATTTTGCAGCTACTACCAACCACCGACTCGAAACTGAACCAACAGTAGTCGGTGTCGGCTCGATTTGGCACACTAAACGCATCGGTCAGGGTTAATATCAAAACATCTTTTGTAGCCCTGTTGGGTTGGTAATTGGAAAGGTTGAAGATAGGGACGGTACTCATCCCTGTTGGAATCAGGGCAATGAGGAGTCATAGGATAGCGAGTAGCTCCCTGCCATCAAAGATACCCGCCCCCTTCATGAGTTGAACAGTAGACCTTTCCTATATTAGAAAGGAAGATTAAGCAACTTGGCAAAAGCAGCTTGTGGCAGTAGTTTTGGATGATAAGATAAAGACATATATTAATATTTTTGGTACTACTATGCTGGTAAATTGATGCATATTGGATTAATTGTGTGCTAAGCTGCTTAGACATGGAATACTAAACTTTCCTATTTACTTGCTTTCTCTATTTGGTTTGTTTTATTTATTTATTTATTTTGAGTATTATTGTTAGTTGTCGAATCTGATATCCATGTAATCAATTACATGCAGGATTCTTGCTCTTCCTCTCACTGATGATAGATAGATTGCATCATTATATAAGAGAACTTCGTTTACTCAGGCAGACAATGGAGGCTGCAAAAAAACAAAATCGAAGCTTCGAGGATAGCAAAAATGGTCGTTCGGAGGAGGTGAAAGCATTGGGGGAAGAAATTGCTACATTGAGGGCAAAGATGAAGAAGCTGGAATCTGAATGTAAGACAAAAACAGAGGAGGCAAAGGCCGCCGAAACTGAATCAGCGGCTCTAAGAAAGCAATCTGAAGGATTCCTGCTGGAATATGACCGTTTGCTGGAGGATAATCAAAGCCTTCGCAACCAGTTGGAGTCAATTGACTCAGGCTTGTCACAGCCTGATAACAAAAAGAGCACCTGAGCCAACGGATACTAAAAATGACAATTTTCTCAATATGTATGAGTACTTTAAAATTGCATTAGGGAGGAAAGAAAATGTGGGGGTGCAGTGCCAATTAGGTGTACTAAATTTTGCTATGACTAAATTTATCAAGATTTAGTTTTAATTCAATTTAATTCAATTACCTAGTTTTAATTCAATTACTAAATTTTGCTATGACTAAATTTTACTATGTTTATCTACAAAGTAAAATGATGCTATGACTAAATTTTCACTTCAACTGGAAATGCTACTCTTATTAAAACAGGGTAATTACTCTTCTCTCTATCTCTCTTATGATTTGATTAGACTGAATTACCTTAAATTAAGAGATTTGATTATGATTATATTATATTCAAATCATCTGTTAGCTCTCTATAAATAGAGCTTTTTTCTATTATAAACTTATCAAGGAAAGTTGTAGTAAAAAAGGCTTTAGCATGTGAATATTAGATCGAATTACCTAAAATTTATGTATCCTCTTTTTCCTTTATCTATTTAATTTATTATTAGTTTCTAAACCCGATATTGTTTTCTTTGTGAACCAATTATGTCGGTACATGCACAATCCCACATGCATTCACTGAACAACAGCTAACACATTCGTGAGAATTAAGGTTGGCTATAGATCAAGTTTGCTGATTTATTCGCTAAGGGCCACACAGCAGCAAGATTTTGTTTTTTACAGGACAGACAAGGTATCAGTTATCATGCCAAATGAGTACGTATATAGCATGTCCTTATCCAACAAAATGCTTTACAAAAGGCCTAACAACTTGCCTTTGGAAAAAATTTCTTTGAAACCGTAGCGCTTCTAATGTCGAACTGGGTTGGATACAAACCAGACTTCACATAACCTAACATTTTTGGGCTAACATATTCTTTGATGTGAAGAATCTTATCATGTTGAGCTGAAAGCTTGAGAACTTTAATTTGTATATAGACTTTGTAGCACAGAGGTTTCTGTTTTCTCAGCCTAGGTTCATATATATATATATATATTAGCATTTGCATAGCCTTTAATGGTGTTTGTTGAAGGAAAGGATAGACTATTTTGATGCCCAATATATGCGACCAGTCTCTATAAGCAAACGTTTGAAATGAATTCACTTAAACCTTTTGAGATTATATTTTATTTAATACTTTTTTTATTATATAATTTATTTAATTCTTGGACCCAATGCTTAACAGTTAACACATGGCCATACGTGAAATTAAGGACTTGCTATTTCATATTCTCTTACCTTCACCCATGTGAATCTTACATACAATGACAGAATACAAAATGACATTTCTATTACTTTAAATTTCATAGTTTTGCTTTGGCTACAGTACCCACGCACGTCAATTTTCATACTTTGTTGAAGCAAAAAAATTGACAAGAATGAATGAGGTTGTTGAATAAAAACATACGTGGTTAGGGGTGTCAAAAATAATTGGGAAACCAGAACCGGGACCGGAAAACCGGAAAACCGGAAACCGGGGACCGGTTCCGGTTCCGATTGCAAAAAAAAAAAAAAAACCGGGACCCCGGTTCCGGTCCGGGTTTTTGGCACCCGGTAAAAACCGAACTGGTCTTATTATATATATATATATATATATATATATATATATATATATATATATATATATTTTAATTCTTTTAGTCTTTTACGCAGCGTTTAGGACCTTAGGCAATTAGGTTTCTCACTTTTCCGATTTTGACGGTTTTAAAATGATTTTTAGGGTATTTTAAAAAATTTGAATTTTTATTTCTAAGGCTCAAATAGGCAAAAACATTGATTTTTTTAGGATTTTTAGGCTTTTTTAGGTTTATTTTTTAATTATTTGGAACAATCACAATAAAGCCTCTTTAATTTAGACAAAAAGATTAATAGCTTTTTCTTAAATGAGCTAACTTATGAAAAAAAATAATGGGCTTATTTTAGGTCCAATACCTAAAATAAGCCCTAAACACAAATTTTTTTCAAAAACCAGTTACCGGACTGGGTGAAACCGGAACCGGCCGGGAACCGGGGTCCCGGTTTCCCAAAACCGAGAACCGGGGTACCCCGGTTTCGATTCCGGTTTTGGCCAAAAACCGGAAAACCGGACCGGGTTGACACCCCTACGTGGTTTAATGCAGTTCTATTAATGATATAAAGGAAAACCAATTCCTTGGAAGCAATAATTCTTGGATTTGAGAATCATATCATTACTTAGTTGTTCCCGTTTCACCTTTGCCTACTTCACTTTCTGCGCAGCAGAATCCATGGAATATAGTATCCATTGTCCCTAGGTTTAACTTAAGGATTTTTGAGCTTCTTGTTAATTTCCATAAAAAATTAAAAAAAAAAAAAAAAAAAAAAAAAAAGGATCCCGAAAGTTAATTCCTAGGTTACTATTGATTTGATGCAACGTGATGCATTGGAATCGCAAAGACAAATAAATTAAATACAATTAACAACTTTTCTTGAAAAAAAAAAACATGAAGATTCTATCAAGGATTGAGTAAAATAGGAGAAGAACTCAAGTTATGAATGCTTTTTTTTTTTTTTTTTCTTTATGAGAAAGTTACGAATGCTTATTGAAAAACTGATCTAATCCAAGGTAATTTGGTTTTCATCTTTTATCTATTGCTATATAAGAAATGGGCAAATTTACCATTCAATATGTAAGACCACATGTACGTTCACAAATTTAAAAGTAAATTTGTAAAAATATAAAATAAGAGATATTGTAACTCAGACACTCATAGAGAAACATCATGGGTCCACCTGCTGGTTTTTTTTTTTGACATGTCTGCATAAGAGGGTGAGGAGATTCGAACTAGTGACCTCCACTTCATTAGGCGTGGTCCCACCAATTGAGCTACCTCTTAGGGACGGGTCCACCTGCTCCTATTTGAGATAGGTGGCCCTGCAGTACTGCAATTCGGATGCTCCAATTGTAGGAATTCTTGTTCCAAATTTATTGTTTGATTGAAACGGAGAAGATATTGCAATAAATCTTTTTAAATTAAGACTCAAAATTCAATCAAATCAATTTAAAATATAATATTAATAACATGTGAGATGCACATGAGTTTTAAATAAAATTTATTTCAATTTTGTCCATGCTATTAAAAAAAACATGTGTATTTCACATGTTCAAGGGATACATGTCACTTTTATAGACCAGGTTAAAGAAAATTCTTCCAATCCAATTTAAAGGAAAACTTTATCCTAATATTAATAGGAGAATTATAAATAAGGTGATGGTTTGATAGAGAAAAGTATAATTTATTCAAAATTATTGGAATAGTATACCCACGGCCGGGTTCGGTGAACATCTTGCTCGGTGGGCTTGGTATCTAGATCTGTTCCAAGAATAAAGTATAATGTGAACTAGTCCCACGACTAACATGATTGATAGCAATTAATAAAGAAGTGGATTGCAGATAATTAGGAAAAGAATTGTTTGCCAAAGTTCGATTGTTTCATCCAATAGGGCGTTTATATATGTGTGCAGTTTATCAATGCTCATATATATAATATAAGTATAATCAAATTCAATGCTTTGCACATTGGGAAAAAAAATAATTACATGATATAATTAATTTATATTTTTTGTGTGACAGAGAGATATATAATTTGTTGTTATTGGTATACATTATCTCCACATGTTTGGTCTTATGTAATTTTTATTTCTTTTTTTTTTTTTTGAAGTGGAACTCGGAATTTCATTAAACTGGCAAAAGCTTCTCAGCCAATACAATCTCATGTATACATATCGGAATAGACAGCCGCCATTGGTGCTCACCGTTCAGGCTCAACGCATGCTTGGCTAATCTATCTGCTGCCGAGTTTGCTTCCCTTCGAACATGGCGAACTTGCCAAGCCCGACAGCTGCCAAGGGTGAGCTTCACATCATCAAGCTTTTGTCCTGCCATAGCCCAACTATTCCCCTCCCCTTGCAGACTCTGAACCACCCCAAGGGAATCTCCTTCAAGGATAATCTGATCCATTCCAAGTTGCCGAACAAACTGGGCTGCTGACCATGCCCCAACCACCTCTGCTGTCATGGGATCTGTGACAAACGGCTTGGTAAAACATTTTGCCGCAATCACCTCACCTTCATGGTTGCGAACCACCGGCCCACACCCATTCTTTTCCCTCCCGTATTAATGGCTGCATCCCAGTTACATTTCAGAAAGTCTGAAGGAGGTGGTTTCCATTTCTCTGGTGGAGTTGGCTGAACCTGCTGACCATTATGCCGCTTACTGGTAAGAGCAGACTTAGCGGATTCCAGCTGGTCCGAAGCCCTTTGCAGCAGCTGAACAGGTAAAGAGAACACCCCTTCAAACACCCATTTGTTTCTGTGTAACCAAATTTGGCGTGCTGTGCATGCAAACAAATCAACTTCCGCTACATCTAAACGAACCAACATTCCTTCAAAGATTTCCGTGAACTCCAGGTCTGCAATGGGTCTCTTATTAATCTTGCTCATACTTCCGTGCCAAACGTCTTGCGCCGCAGGGCAAGTCCATAGCGCGTGCCCTACCGTTTCAGTTTCTCGGCCACAAATTGGGCATGAGGGATCCTCCAATATCTTACGCTTATGCAGGTTCTCCCTCGTTGGTAGTATATTGTTACAAGCTTGCCATATAAACATCTTCACCACCCGAGGGCCTCCAATACGCCATATTCGTTTCCATAGAGAACTGATAGCCCTACCATTTGAGCACCCACCCAACTCCCGATCCCTGGCCTCCACAGCCACATAGTAGGCACTCCGAACAGTAAATTGCCCATTCTTGGTAGGGCCCCAAATCATTCGGTCAGTTTGTGTGCTTGGACATATAGGGATACCACAAATGGTACTAGCCTCCTCCGGTAGAAAAATGGCTTCCACCAATGGGATATTCCACCACTGTGTGTTATTATCTATGAGCTCCTTTACCTTAGCATTCCCCTCAAGATACCGAATGGGTGTTTGAACCGCATGAGTGGTTTGGGTGGGCAACCACCTGTCTCCCCATATAGATATAGAGTTCCCATCGCCAACCCGCCACACCATACCTTCCCGAAGTAACGCCTTAGCATTCCATATACTTCGCCATGCATAGGAAGGTTTTCTCCCCAACGGAGCATCTAGGAAAGTACTATTAGGGAAGTACTTTTCCTTGAAGATTTTTGCCACAAGAGACTCTGGGTTTTGAATCAACCTCCACCCTTGCTTGGCAAGCAAAGCCATGTTGAAGCATTCCAGATCGCGGTAACCCATTCCTCCCAATTCCTTCGGCCTCCCCAATTTTTCCCAGCTCATCCAGGCTATTTTATTGTCCTTTTCTTTGTGCCTCCACCAGAATCTAGACATCATCGAATTAATCTCTCGGCACAAAGTCTTCGGTAGTTGAAATACACTCATAGTGTAAGTCGGGATTGCCTGAATCACAGCTTTTAGAAGCACCTCCTTCCCAGTTTGTGAGAGGAACTTCTCCTTCCACCTATGCATTTTGTCCCAGACACGCCCTTTAAGCCCATCAAAAGATCTAATGCGGGATCTCCCAACTAGCGCTAGCAAGCCCAAGTAAGATTCATACCGCTGTGTCATTGGTACCCCAACAAGTTCTGATAAGAGCCCTCGTACCTCCGAAGGGGTATTACGACTAAAGTATATGGAGGTCTTCTCTTTATTTAGCTTTTGGCCTGAAGCTTTCTCATAATCCTCAAGGACTCTTTGTAGACACCTCAATTCGGCTACTTTTGCTTTACAAAATAATAAGCTATCATCCGCGAAGAAAAGATGATTGAGCCTTGTACCCCCTCGAGAAAAGGGCACTCCCATGAAGCCCCCGTCACCTTCCATTCTCTGTAAAGCGAAGCTTAGCCCCTCTGCACATATTATGAAAAAATAAGGTGATAGGGGGTCACCTTGCCGAAGACCTCTGGAGGGTATAACATTCCCATAGGCCTGCCCGTTGATGAGAACCGAATATTTAACTGTACATACACAAGTCATAACAAGAAAAATCCACCGGTCAGCAAACCCCATCCTTTGCATGACAAGTTCTAAAAAATCCCACTCGACACGGTCGTATGCCTTGCTCATGTCAAGCTTCAACGCCATATATCCTTCTCTTCCAACTAAACGTGTGTCCATGGTATGGAGGGCCTCAAAAGCAATAAGGGCATTGTCTGTAATGAGTCTCCTAAGGATAAAAGCACTTTGGTTCGGGGAGATGATAATCCCTAAAACTCTCTTCAATCGATTAGCCAACACCTTTGCTATTAGCTTATAGATAACATTACATAAGCTAATAGGGCGAAAATCCGTGACTTTTGAGGATTTTTAATTTTAGGGACAAGTGCTATATGAGTTACATTTATTTCTGCATCAAAATTCCCATTATTTAAAAAATCAAGAACAGCTTGACAAACATCGTTACGTACCGTGCTCCAAGAATTCTGATAGAAACAGGCAGAAAAGCCATCCGGACCTGGGGATTTTAATGGGTGCATTTGCGCCAATGCTTGGTCCACCTCTACCGCCTCGAATTTTGTTAGCAACCTGAAATTCATCTCGTCGGTGACAGTGGCTTGCATCCCCTCTAAGAACACCTCTTTTCCATCGGTCCCCTCTGAATTGAATAAATTATGGAAATAAGTAACAAATGCATTGCTAATCTCCTCTATCTTGGACCACTCTCTCTCTTCAACATCAACAACTTTTTTGATGGTGTTGATTCGTCTTCTATGGCTGGCCCAGGCATGAAAGAAAGGCGTATTCTGTCCCCGTCCCGATACCAACTTTGTTTAGCCCGTTGTTTCCATCTTGTATCTTCAAATTCCAGCAAGGTGTCTATCTCCTCTTGGAGACGTTTGATGGCTGCATTGTGCTCAGCAGTATTTCTAAACTAGTTTTTTAGTTAAATTTAGCTATTTTGTTAACTTTTCTTACTCCAACAGATATTGTAAAATAGAAGATTTTTCTACTACTACTACAGTGAACTTTCATATTTACAAGTTACTGTAGCAACTTTTAAGTAATATTTTATTATATTTTCTCTTTCTTTCTATTTTTTTAATCTTTTATCTCTTCTTCTCTCTTTTATCTCTTTTTATGGGAAAGACAAGAAAATGATAAAAAACTAAAAAAATAATACTGAAAAATAATATTTAATTAGAGTATATAATTAAAATAGATGTTCTTGTTGAAGTGTGTAGTGAAAAGCTAGTAGCTAAAATGAAAAAAATTGTATTTTGAGTAGTAAAATGAAAACTCTTGCTGGAGATGCTCTAGTTTATGATGATGCGACATGGTCTAATAGTCTTTGATATATATATATATATATATTTTAAAAAAAAACTATGTTTATTCTTTTTATTCACTCAAATCTCAAATTTGGTACGTACGTAGTTCATCTTCTCACCGTATGAAACTAGTAAATGTATGAGCTTTTGGCTTTTTTTATGGGTATTTTTCTCTTAATTGTTTTTTTTTTTTTCTTTTTCTAAGATCGTTTGATCATTCTCTGCACAAACTGCCATTCAATCTTCTTATTGTTTTGGAGTTTTGAAATTTGAACAGCGTTTTCAAATTTATTGGTATTTCTTTCTCTACTTACTTATTTCTTTTATTCAATTATAAATTGTGTCTGTCATGTATTTTATAAATCGTCTCTTTATAATTTGCTAGTATATAAAGAGAGAAAAAAAAAAAAAAATTATTGTCACGTTTTAATTCAGCCCTCTTAAAAATAAATTAAATTCTTGACTCCCTCCTCACTACAAAAAAAATGACATTTTCTGACGTGGCTACAGTATAAGTTTTTTTGCCACGTCAGCAATTTTCTAACGGGTGAATTTTAAAACGTCAGAAAATAATTTTTCGTGTGAGCGATAGTACGTCGAATTTTACGGCGTGTCTGTTTTGACACGTCAGAAAATTCTGATGTGCTAAAAATTGGAACGTCTGGAAAATTTTAACGATTTTAAATATTTAAAAATTATTTATTTTCTGACGTGGCAAAAGTTACCACGTCAGAAAAATTCTGACGTGTCGGACTGCCACGTCAGAAAATATATTTAAATATATTATTATATATATATGTGCAGATAATTTTTTCTTCAAATAATTTTTTTTAGAGTGATTTCCTGACGTGCCAGGTGTAGCACGTCAGAAATTTCTGACGTGCAACACTTGCACGTCAGAAATTTTCAGAAATTTCCTCGAGCCATCCTGGCGGGCGTTTGAATTTTTTTGGTTTTTATCTTGTCTTTCCCCAGAGTCGCCATGCCTCCTCATTTGTTTTTCCCACTCTCTCAATATATCTCCCTTCTGTCCACAGATTGAAGAAAGCCGAAGAAGGAGAAGAAAAAGAAAAGGCCGGAGAAGAGAAGAAGAAAAAGAAAAAGAAAAAGAAAGGGAGAAGATCAGAAGAAGAGAAGAAGAGAAGAAGAAAAAGAAAGGGAGAAGAGAAGAAGAGGAGAAGCTGCAAAAGAAAAAGAAAGGGATAAGAGAAGAAGAGGAGAAGCTGCAAAAGAAAAAGAAAGGGAGAAGAGAAGAAGAGGAGAAGCAGAAGAAAAAAAAACAAAAGGAGAAGATCAGAAGAAGAAGAGGAAGAAGAAGAGAAAATTAGAAGAGAGAGAAAGAAAAATGAGAGCTGGAGAAAATTTTCTCCAGCTCTCACCATGGTGCAGATTGTGCAGATCAGATTGATCTGTGTTTCTCAAGAAACACAGATCTGCACGTACGGCAGCGTGAGGGAGCTGCCGTGCGTGCAGAGGAATTCAAAAAAAATAATAATTTAATTAATTAATAATTAAAAATTCCAGAAAAAAATTAAAAAAATTAATTAATTTTTATTTAATTTTTTAATTTTCTGACGTTGCATTTTTGCCACGTCAGAAAATTTTCTGACGTGGCAGAAATGACACGTCAGAAAATTTTCTGACGTATCATTTTTGACACGTCAGAAAAATTCTGACGTGGCAAAAATGCAACATCAGAAAAATTTTCTGACGTGTGAGTGGGTAACACGTCAGAATTTTCTGACGTGTTGCCTAGTCACACGTCAGGAAATTTTTTTTCCTGACACCTACGTTTCTGACACTCGACACGCGTCAGAAACGACCCGTCAGAAAAATTTTCTGACGTGTCGGACACTGGAACACGTCAGGAAACTCATGTCAGGAAAAAATGGTTTTTTTGTAGTGCCTGCTTAATTCATATCTTCTTAGAAGTTCAACTACAATATCAAAATGTGTAAGTGGTTACCTTAAAAAAAAAAAATGATCATGTGTAAGGGATCTGATAATATTTCAACTCCAACAAGAATATATACATTTATAATATTGCAAGTAGGTTACTCGAATCATCGTTGCAAATTTGGTCAGCAGCTGTGCCTTAAGAATATTATCATAATTATGGTTAGATTATGTTGGAAATAATTTTGGATGGTATACACAATTTTTATTGAAATAAAATCATACAAATATGAAAATTAATAATAAAATAAATAAATTAAAATAAATGAAAAGTGGAATATAGAAAGATCTCACAATGTTATAGAATCACGTAAGAGCATTGTCATTAAATGTTGATTCGTGCCTCTTGTAGTATATAACTCGGTGCGATTGAATCTTATGACACGCAGCCTCTCAGAATTAGACTATAGCATCTAACTTCATTAAGGTCGCGCTTCCAAGAACGAAGAGTAAAAGCTAATAATACAATATATAGCTTTATGGCTTGAAACAAGTTGTTTGACAACACTATAAGATAATGAAAAACAAATAAATGTTTTTTTTTTCCTTCTTTTTTTAATGTGTAAAAAAAAAAAAAAGTATAATTGCTGATTTTTTCAAGACAAGGCTTTCATGCAGTAAACCAAACAGTAGTTTGGTTGAAAAGCTGAGATTGGCCAAGGGTTTTTTAACCCGAAGACTAATGTTAAACCAAAAAAAAATTGAGTAAAGCTAGATACTATCTTTTTATCCTCTTAAAGTTGATGTTACTTTCAAAATTATCATTGGATAAAAATTCAAGTATGATTCATCTAAAATTTAATGGTGATTTTAAAAGCCATATCAACTTTAGAAGGATAAAAAGATAGCCATTAACATTACTCATTTTAAAAGTTACTTCATATTTGGGACTCAGAATGACGCAATTAAGGAGGACTCTAATCATTCTTCTAACATTACTCTAAGTCTCAAACCGGGTAAATGCTACTTTAACCACCCTGAGCTAAAATAATTATAGTTGATTTTCACTGCTTGCCGTGTACCAAGATTTACAAAAGGATGTGTTGTACAAATTTATTTAACTCGCAAGTGCACAAATCAATTATAGTTAATGGATTGCAAGTGCGAGGTCGAACCCACAGAGAATTGTATTTTTGAAAGAACAATTTAAATCTAAACTAATTAAATCCTAACCTAGTTCTAAAAGGGTTTTGAATTTTGATTTTTGAAACTAAAAGACAAATATAAACTAATTAAAATAAACTAAGAGATAAAATACTAAGCTAAGGTTTGGGAATTCACACTCACCGAATCATAACAACATACTTCCATGTTTATCAATATTAATCTGAAGTTCTCACAATTAAAATCTTAGATATGTTTTACTATGCTTCAAACAATTAATCAAAATCATCACATGTATCCATTCATTGCACAAATTACAAGGGATATCCAATTATTTATGCAAATAAAATCAAGCAATCAATTATGTGAAATTATCTTAAATCATCAAGTGTATCCTTGAATTACAAAAGATATCTAAGAATCACTCCACACATTGAAAAGAAGTAAAACAATTGAAATATTAAACTCAATAAAATTAGATAAATAAAGACTTACATGAAAGTATTGATGTTCTTCATCGGTGAGGCTCTATTCCCAACCTTAGTTGAGAATTTAGCTCCACATAAAAATAAAACCTAAATCTAACGAAAACCTAAACTAAAAAGAGAAAAACTGTAGAATTTTGCTCTCTGGACTTGTGTCTCCATTCTTGAATACAAAGAGGTCTATTTATAGGCTTAGGGAAGTCCTAGAAGCCCTATTAAACCTAGATAATTCGAAGGTCTGTCTCCCTGTCAAAATAGAAGTCTGAAATCGGAATAGGATTCGTCCAGATTTGTGTCCTTTAATTGCGGGGCGATTTTGGCATAGAAACCGTCCGAATTAGGAAAATCCTATTTCATAACAAATTGTAGTATTTTTAGTTAGCTTTCCAATGCCATTTCAATCACTTCAATCCGATATTTGAGAAGAAAGTTACGGTCAAAATACTGAGACGTATGCAGAATCTGAATTTGAATCCGATCCGAAATCTTATCCAATTTGATCTTTTATCCAATTTAATCTGATTTAACCTTTTTCTTGGATTTGGTTAGACTTAACCACATCATCTAGGTCTTCTCAAAGTATTATTTATTCCAAACTTTGCATTTTTTCCTTTAAAGCTGTAATTTTTCTTCAATAACCTACAAAATACTAAAAACACAAAACTAACACAAAATATTAAATAACAACACAACTAAAGGATTAACTAATGTAAATAAAGGAGTCCAAGTATGCAATATTTTGCACTTATCAGGATGCAACCAAGCCTTTCTCTTTAAAATGGCTAAGCAATTTTATTTTATTTTTTTTATATTTTTATTTAAAAAAAGATCCAGTTTAAAACTAATATTTTCTATTACAACTTTTTTAAAGCGCAAACATTACACTTTTTTATTTTAACTATTCACTTTAACTAAATATTTTTCATTTTTAAATTACTTACATTTCAAAGTCATTATCAAAAGTCTATATATATATATATATATATATATATATATAGCAACTCATATCAATTTTTAGATTAAAAGAGTTAATCATGGCCAGCCAAAGTAGCCTGTGGCGCGTGAATGCTTAGTATTTCCCCCGCAAAAAAATTAAATAATAATAAAAAATAATCACTCGTTATTATAAATAGAGACCATATATAACACATTACACACCAACCAGAAAATAACGGAAGCCTAGCTAATTCTTGGTTGCTTGATTAGCCGGCCAGCCAGCATCTCCATCTCCCATGCCACTTCCCAATTTATTGTTAGTATTGGTTGCAGTGACGGCCATATATTTAGTCAAAGGTACGGACCTCAAAGAAACGACGCTATCCTTATACTTGCAAGACAGCTCGGTCTTCGGGGCCGCCAATGCCACGGCTGTCCCAGTTGCTGGTATTGCTGGCAAGGATTGGACATTCACCCAGTTCGGAACCCTCTACGTCACCGATGACAACATCACCGAAACCCCAGATCGGAATTCAGCCAGAGTTGGACAGGCACAGGGCATGTACGTGACGGCGGGATTGGACGGGTTGAATTCGCATGTTATGGTGTCGATAGTGTTCACAAATAACGAGTACAACGGAAGCACCATACAATTGCAAGGTATTAGCAAGCAATTTGAGGCTGTTAGAGAGGTTTCGGTGGTCGCCGGAACGGGGAAATTCCGGTTTGCTAGAGGTTATGCTACTTTCGAGACATATTTCTTGGACATTCCTGCCCAATACTCGGTTATCCGGTGCAACGTCACTGTCCAACATTACTAGTGGAATTACTGTATATTCTTGGTGTGTAATTTTATTGTTTTCGAAACCATATATTGAGATGCCTTGGCCTCAGAATCTCAGATGGCGATTGTGTGATGATGACTTTTTTTTTTTTTTTGGGTTTGTGTGGAGTTAAATAAATTGCTCTATAGCTGTCACCTTTCGGGTCTTTTTGGCCAAAAAGACTTTAATGGAACAATACTATTCATAAAAAAAAAAAAAAAAAAAATTCAATCTCTCACCATTTGAACTTTTTATATCGCTCAATAATTTATGTTAATATTTTTTTTTTCATCTTTTATCTTACAAATTTAATATATCAATCATTAAATTTTGTTGACTTATGTGAATTTTACGTACAAATTCAATGATGATATCACCCATTTACTATAGAGGTAGTTAAAAAATAGTTAAAAATAGAATAAATTATATCATTTATCTTTTATATTACATCAATTACGTTTTACTATTATTTAAATAAAAAAAATTACTATAAAACAACAATTTTTACCTTTTTACATTAAATATTATTATTTATTTTTTTTGCATATAAATTAATTTATTCGGCAGCAAAAATGCCCAAAGCCTTTGTTAAACAGAACCTACTTTGAGTAATGCTAAAGTAAAAGAATAATTAGTAGTTTGAATAGAAGACTTTGAGTTAATGCTAAGGGGCGGTTCAAGAAGCGTTGTCTTTTATCAATTGAGCTATATATTATAACCATAATCTTTTTTATTTATTTATTTTTTTGACATGTCCACACAAAAAGGGGGAAGAGAGATTCGAACTAGTGACCTCCGCTTTATTAGGCGTGGTCTCAACTGATTGAACTACCTCTTGGGGACATTATAACCATAATCTCAATCCACGTGATGCACCATCATTTTGTATATGGGAAACTTAGAGCATTCCCAGCAGACTCGCTATAAGAGAGTATGTTCCCTAAGTTTAGGGAATATGTTCAAAAAATCACAAAAAACATCATACATCAGACTCCCTAAATGAACCTTTAACATTAGAATTGCTATAATGGAACCCAATATTTTGGGTTCCACTATTACAATCTTTATAATTATTAAAATATAAAAAAAATGATTCTCTCTCATCTCTCCTCTCATATATATAATATAATTAAAAAAATAAATATTTTAATGATATAGTGAATGATTAAGAGAAGCTATTATTAGGGTGTATTTTGACATAGAAAAATAAAAAGTAGTTTAAATCCTTAAATATAAAAAAAAAAAAATGACGAAAAAACTGCTGAAAATATTCTTCTAGACACGTGGTAAGGACATGGAAAAGTTGGGTTAAAAAATGTTGACCGAAAGGATTGGGCAAACTCTGAGCAGTGTGGTACAAGAAATGTGTCGTTATCGGAAGCGAATTTGATGGAGAATGGGACATGTACCCAAAAATTGGGTCCTCAAGCCTAAATGAAATCCTCATGGCACACCATTACTTGCCACAAAACATGCCTTTGTTCATGGGTCTTCAAGCTTATTCAACAGTTTAATGTTTCAAGTAACCTTTCTTCATGGCTTCTTCTATTAAGAAGTGTGTTTATGGAGCAACCCTGAGACTTTATTGATTCTGACCAGCTTGGTTTTGTTTCCCGCCTTCGTAAATCTATCTAGGGCATCAAGCAAGCATGATGGGCATGTGAACCCACAACTATGAACTCACCACCTTGTGCCGCATGATTAACCATATATCATATTTTTATGGGTTAAATACTTCATACTCCCTTAGGATTTTTTAACTTTATTTTTTCTTCTTTGTGGTTTCATTTTTATCACAGGAGGTCCCTGTGGTTTTGATAAGTGATCAAATTAGTCCATCCGTTAGTTGACCGTTAGGATTGACACGTAGACCAATCAGATGTCGACACGTGGCACACATTTAATTTTTTTTATTTTTTTTTAAATGTATTTAAAAAAAAAAAAAAACGGAAAAATCGGCCACCCCCTTTGGCCATGGGGTAGCTCGCCACCCCATCGGCCGGATGGGGTGGCCCGCCACCCTATCTGGCCGGATGGGGTGGCTCGCCACCCCATCGGCCGGATGGGGTGGTGAGCCACCCTATAGAGCCCAAGGGGTGGCGAAACCACCAGCACCAGGGGGCCATGGAGCCTTGGGGGTGGTTTCGGCCACCCCCTTGGAGCCAAAGGGGGTGGCCGAGCCACCCCCAAATGGCCAAGAGCCACTCCCAAATTTTTTCTGTTTCTTTTTTAAAAAAATATTTAAAAAAAAATTAAATATGTGCCACGTGTCGACGTCTGATTGGTCCACGTGTCAGTCCTAACGGTCAACTAACGGATGGACTAATTTGGTCACTTATCAAAACCACATGGACCTCCTGTGATAAAAATGAAACAACAGGGGGGAAAAAAATAAAGTTGGCTCGTTTAAATTTTACTCGAGCTCGAGCTCGAGTCGAGCTCAAGGGCGAGTCAAAATAATCGAGCTCGAGCTAATAATAAGTCGAGCCGAGCCAGCTCTTATATTTAATGTTTTTGTTTTTAATTTTTTTTTTTTTAACTTCAAGTACTCTTAAACGGCTTAAGAAGTTAGTTTGCATATGAGTATTTGCTTAGCCTGACTAGTCGAGTATGGAGCCTAAGTCAATATAGCAAGACATTTGATTTCAAAGAGAGAGGATATGCATCCTTTTATAGATAAGCAAACTTAGAGATTGATGTTTTCTTAACAATGTGGGACAAGTTAACAGGTTGCATTCAGACTGCATTGGGGCAACGCCCCCTACAAAAAAATATTTTTTTAACGTCTCTCTCTCAATCCCCCTCACCAGTCACAATGAATCTTCCACCTGAACTCTCATTTCCAACTCTCTCACTCTCGCTCACTAGACAGGTAGTGATAGTGTTTGGGTCTATTTGATTCTTCAATAGTTTATTCCTTTCGCAATCTCCCTCAATAGTTTCTGCTTGGTTCTTCTTCCTTTCTTTTGGGTCTGCTCTAATTGAATCGAGGTCTTTTTAATGATTACTCTCTCTCTCTTTGATCACGAAGGGTCTAGAATTTTTCATTCTCTAACGCTTAAATATAAATGCAATTTGAAGGTTTTAATAATTATGAGATTTATAATTAATTATGTATTACTTAGTTTATATATATATATATATACACACACACACACGAGCTTATACGAGCTGTTCACGAGCTTAGCCGAGTCGAGCCGAGCTTGCTTCGTTTAATATTCGAGCCAGGATTTGTGTTCATGAAGTGCTTCATTTAATATTCGAGTCGAGCACGAGCCGAGCCTATGTGAGCCGAGCCCGAGCTTGCTCGCGAGACGCTTCGCTCACTTAACAGCCCTAGGTACAGTGCGCGAACAAAACCTGACTTTCAATTCCTACACAAACATTGAATCGAAGAGGAAAAATCTTCCACCTACATAAACATTAAATATTTGAAAAAAACAGAGAACTTAGTAATATTAATAAAAGCTACCAAATAGTGTAGTATGAGAACAAGAAACTGACTGATAGGCTTAGTTCACTTGTGTGAGAATTACAAAACTTTGTAAACCCATTTGATGCATTTGGTATATGCAAGAACCCCAAAAAAGAATTAGTTAATTCAAGGAAGAGAAAGGCATGAGAGTGATTTTTTATTATTTTTAGGAATAAATATTAAGTGGGTTGGTGTGGTTGGCCTAAATTACAAATCACTCTTTGTGGTATAAAAAATAATTTATATGTCTATATAGTTAGCCTAAATTACAAATCATTCCTTATGGTATAAAAAATAAGGGTTAAATACCAAATACCTCCTGGGGTTTGGTTACTTTATTTTTACCACCCTGGAGTTTCATTTTTATCACAGGACTCCTTGGGGTTTTGATAAAGGACAAAGTTAGTCCATCTATTAGTTGACCATTAGGACTGACACGTGGACCAATCAGATGTTGACACGTGACACTTATTTAATTTTTTTAAAATTAAAAAAATAATGTAATTAAAAAAAAAAAAAAAAAAAAATTGGGGGTGGCCGACACACCCCCATGGCCAAAGGGGGTGGCTCCTGATTGGGGTGGTTTCAGCCACCCCCAATCACCGGAGGATTTTTGATCTGGGTTAGCACTCCCAGCCCTTCCCCGCGGCTCTCAGCAACCTGCGCATCCATACCCAGCACCTTCGACAACATCTGCATGGTCCCCAGAACCTTGCCGCCACCTAGATAAACTTAGTGCGAGCCCTCCTCATAGGAAACACTTGGATAGAATCAACTTGGAGTTATTGGAGTCACTGGAACCTCGGTCTTCGTGATGGAGATTCTTGCACCCAAAGCCCGATTAGCGTGGAATTTCAGTCCTCTCGCTTGCACCAAACCCACAACATGGCGGCGGTTTCCGTCGTCTTCGTCTTTATCATCGTCGTCGTTTTCACTGACGCCGTTTTCCGATAGTGAGGGCAAGAGCGAGAGTTGCAGGCCGTCGGTGTCGGACTCGGCGTCACCAGTTATGGCCGGCATTGAGTTTACGGGGCCGGCGTTGAAGATGGGTTTGCCGGAGACTGGGTTTTGAGAGTGAGGAGAGTGTAAATAATATTTTATTTTTTTATTATTTTATTTTACATTTATTTTTTCAACTGTAAATAATATTTTATTAATTTATTTATAGAGGGACACGTGGCTTGATTGTAGCTCTTAGATGACATTGGACGGTTTAGATTTATAAAATTTGGGATGGGCAATTTTGAGCCCATTGCCGGGATCCCGGTCCGGTGTTTTCGTGGGCGATTTCCTTATTTCTTGGAAGCATGACATGCACGCGAGTTGAGATTTTCGGCTGCCATGAGGCAGCCAAGCGTTAGACACCTCCTTATTATTATTTTTTTAAAATTGAAGAAGAGAGATATTAAAGAGAAATTCAAATTTGAGGTATTAGTACTAAATTTAGAATGATAAAATTCATTTTAAATGATACAATCCCTAAAGGGTTAACCTTTCAGCTCTAGGTTTTAGTTTTAAATCAAAAAATAAATTTTGAGGTATTAAAAACTAAATATTAGCTAATAAAAATTTAACAAAAAAAAAAAATTATATATCTAGTAGAACTAGGAAGAGAGAGATTTTTCTACAATTTTTTTTTTATCACTTGTTTAACTTTGACAGCCAAATAGCCGGGTAATGCTATTCAAGACATTTCTTGCGAAATCGTCATAAGAAATCTTTGGTTAACCCAACCTGGTTAACCAG
>JADOBO010000054.1:0-88075 GCA_016403345.1 Corylus heterophylla
AAATTAGTGCGAGAGAGAGAGAGAGGGGTGAGGGTTGGGAGACTTACATCTAAATCTGCATTTGCTGCATAGGTGAGTAGACTGAGTATGCATAGAGGAAGGACGAAAAGTTTGCTGTAGAATCCAGGAGGTGCCATGGATATGGAAGCTTAATTAAGTTGCTTCTACAAAATGTATAGCCTCAAAACTCTTAAAGGTCTCCTCTGCTGCCTTGTGTTGGGATCTGTTATCTACAATTTGTGGTGCACTAGAAGTGAAATAAAACACTCTGGTCAACCTATTTCTGAGGAACAGATTTTGAGGAAAGTTCTCTGGGAAGTGAGAACAAGAATTGCTGGGAAGGGGAAGTTTCCTAAAACCAGAGAGAATTTGGTTTTATCTGCTCAGTGGAATTTACCTGAAGATTTATTCTTGTAATAGCTGCAATGCTAATGTGGTTTGTAGTTAGGCCCTTGTGAGGGCTTCTTTGTTGGTGAAGCTTGGTGGTTTTCTGTAGTTTGGTTTTTTGTTTGCTGTCTGTATTTTCATCTGCAGACTGTTTTCTGGTTTTAGTTGGTTGGTTGGGGTAGGCCTCTGTGAGGTCGAGTTTTCAGCCTTTTGGAAAAGGCTTGTATTTGGTGTTACTTTGTTGATTGGTTTGTTTGCTAATAAAGTCACTTATTCATCCAAAAAAAAATAAAAAAAATGAAAACTTCACTAAGGACTATAAAACTTTCACCCGTTTTGAAATACCCTCTGAATTTCAAAATCTCTTAATTTAGTCCCATGAATTTTCAATTGCTTTCAATTTGAACTCTCCGTCAGATTTTAAACATCACATGACGTTTATACCCCTGACTATTGTATAAAATTCAAACTTCTAAAACATTTTTTTATTTTAAAAAAAACAAAAATCAGTGATATTTTGGTTTTTTTTTTAAAAAAAATTTTAACAGCTAAAATTAACGGAATGGTCCAAATTGAGAGCAATTGAAAGTTCAGAGGAACTAAATTGAGAGATTTTAAAGTTCGGGGGGATATTTCAAAACGGGTAGAAGTTTGGAAGTTCTTAGTGAAGTTTCTCAAAAAAAAAAAAAACAAAATGTATAGCCTCATCCTTACTTAAAAACCTGTTAAAAGTACTGCAAATACTTGGAACGCAAAACTAGTGATTTGTTGACTTTCTGTCTCACAATAAGGGAAAAGACTAATCATATTTGTGTTCTTACTCTAAAACGAATAGTCAAATTATAATTGAAGCTTGTTATGATCATTTATAAAGTCTAATTTTACTTAATAAATAATTAATTAAAAATTAACACCCATTTGCATTTTTATAATCCATCCATTTAGGGTCATACTAACATTTTGTGATGTTTCACTATATCCCTTGACTTTTTCTTGCCGATATAAATAGGTCACGGAAGATTATCTTGGCAATTACAACACATGATGGGTAGATTATGTTAAAACGTACTCTTAAAGTAGGAGTTTGACATTGAGTTTAATTGACGCCGAGCACCTTCCTAAATTATTAAATGAAATATTTTTTAAATAACAGAAAATAACTTAAAATAATAATTCGGAGGAAAGAAAAAAGTAATTTTGGATAGGGTAGTGACATTTGGATAGGGAAAGAACGTTTAAGGTTGTTCTCTTCTCTTTAGAACAACCTTTTAAACGTTCTTAATTAAATTAATTATGATTTGTTAGGGGTGCAAAGGCGGTTACGGTTAGCGGTTAGTGGCAATAACCGCTAACCGTAACCGCCTTAGCGGTTAGTAGATTTCACTAACCGCAACCGCTAACCGCTTAACGGTTAGCGGTTAGCGGTTAACCGCCGGTTAGCGGTTAGTGAAATAGATAACCGCCCGCTAACCGCTTTTTTAAAATTGGGCTTTTTTTTGGGCTTTTTGGGCTTTCTTTAAGGCTTTTTGGGCTTTTTTTTGGGCTTTTTTTTACCCTCATTTTTTTTTCTTGTATTTTTAATATCTTCTTGGGCCCAATTGCTATAAAAAGAGCCCATATTGAAAAATCAAAAATATTTGACCCAAAATTTACATTTATTTGTACTTTAAAAAAAATTTCTTAAATATTAAATCATAACCGGTTAACTTTAAAAAAAAAAAAAAAAAAAAAAAATCAACACAACATACAAAAAAAAAGTTCAGATTTCAGACAACTGTCACAACATATAAAAAAAAATAAAAAAAAAAGTTCAACACAAAGCATATAAAATAAGTTCAAAAAATGGTTAAATTTCTTTTTCTAAAAAATGTTCAAAAAATACATTAATACTTCAATTGTGATTATAAGTAACACATTGTTGAATCTAATGTCAATTACTTAATTTGATATTATATAATTATATAGTCTCATTAAATTACATCATATGATTCATATGATTAATTATTTAAATTCTTATCATATTTACTTATAATCTTTTTTTTTTGAATTGAACTTAATATCTAATGGTAAATGGTAATGTTCAAACTCCTAAATCCTAAATTCGCAAAGTATCTAATAATGCTTTAATTAAATTGTAGACTTGTAGTTATAAGTAATATATTGTTTAATTCAATTGAATCAATTGTGATTATCATTGTACATGAATCATATGATTAACTTGTAGACTTATGACTTATGAGTTATGTCATATTATATATGTATTATTTATTATTATATAATCATATGATTTAATGATCAAGTCATCATGTGATATAATCATATCAATTATAGTGATAATATATAAATTACTAAAATTATAATGATAATACATTAATACTTAAAATGTGTTTATAAGTAACACATTGGTCATTGTTTAATCCAATGTCAATTACTTAATTTGATATTATACGAATCACATCATTATTGTACATTAATAATATGATTCACTTGAAGTCTTGAATAAAGTATTTGAATTGTCATCGAATCATATGATTAAGTATTGATATTATACATTTATATTATTCATATACATATGTAGACTTATATAGACTTATAACATATATAGACTTATAAGTTTATAACATACATTGGAAATAAATCTCTAGATATTTAATTGTTGTATTAGTATGAATTGGTATACTTATGAGTTATGTCATATTATATATGTATAATTTGTTATTATATAATCAAATGATTTAATGATCAATCTCATGTGATATAATCATATAAATTATAGTGATAATATATTAATACTCAAATTGTGATTTAATTATTTTTTAAAAAAAATTGTGATTTAATGATCAAGTGATTATATCATATAATCATATAAATTATAGTGATAATTTTTTAAAAAAATTGTGATTTAATTATCAAGTGATTATATTATATGTATAAATATTTCTATAATTATAATTATAAAAATATATTATATAAAAAGGCGGTTAGCGGTTAGCGGTTACGGTTAGTAGACCCAATAACCGCTAACCGCTAACCGCTAGACGGTTATAGCGGTTAGGCGGTTAGCGGTTAATGCGGTTAGACGGTTAGACGGTTAGGCGGTTGGCGGTTATAGCGGTTAGCGGTTAGCGGGCGGTTTTTAACCGCCCGCCTTTGCACCCCTATGATTTGTCATCAAAAGGGGTGGCTATGGAATAAACTGTGGTGGCGGGTGGAGAAGATGAGGGGAGTTTTGGGTATATGTTTGGAAGTCGTATTGGGAGGCAATTCAGGAATGGAAAGTTTTAGAAAAAGAGGCAACATTTGTGGACAAGAATGTAAGAATAGTGCGTGGAGACAATTACATATACTTGATTGTACATAAGGAAGATACGTGTGATTTTCTTACCATTAAAATACTATACAAGCAAGTCTTTTGATTGTACTATCAAAGTTGAAAACATGCCTCATAGATGATATATAAATTTATAATGGTTTGAAATTTAAAAATGAACAATCACATTCTTTCCCATTTACAAATACCGAAATCGTTAATTAAATTTTTTTATGTAATTCATGAGTTATTGATTCTTAAACTGTAAAATTTCAATTAGTAAAGTCGGTATTTGTAGATAGAATATTGGTTGATTGTATTTTTAAATTTCAAACACTTTTCATGCTTGATATTTTAACTTTGGCAGCAAGTGAAACCAAAATACGTGGACGTGCATACTAATTTTAATGGAAAAGAAAAACAGACGCATCTACCTCCTATACACTTAAATAATTATAATTATCTCACCATCCACGTACGTATATGGTTACATTTTTTCCTACTAGGGAAAAAAAAAAAAAACTCAAACAAATATAAGCTCAAATTAATGACTAATCAAAGAAAATAAGGATGTGGATAATAGCAATATCTACGTCCATATCCGCAAAATGTGGATAACGGTTTTTGATATCCGCATCCACGCAGTTATTTATAGTTGAACACTCTTATTAATTCTTATCACACTTGCTAATCATTTTGCCAATAAATTTTCATCATATATATTATTGAATATTTAGCTTTCGGTAAATTTAAATGACAAGAAAAACATTTTAAAAATAATAATAATAATAATAATAAAGGAATAACATATAAGGTAATTATTCATAACAAATCAAAAGAGTTTTCTAAAAGTGAAATCCAAAAAAACATTACAAATTCAGCAAATATTAAAAAAGACAAAAAAAAAAAACCATAGTTAGCAGTTTAACGATTTCGGTTTTTCAGGTGTCTGCATTTGATTGACGCACGAAGAAGATTAATAACTGTGAAAACAGCTGGTGTGTTATGTGCGAGGGATCATCCAATTGGCCACATGAATGCTAAAGGTCAAAGTCAACAGACAGAATTTTAGGCTTCGCTTATATATGAACATGCTGAGAGCAAATCGAATGGTTTAGATCAATCGGTTTTGACTCTAATCGGACCTATTTGGTTTTATGGGAAGGAAAAAAAAGCTTCTTAATTTTACTTTTCAAAAGTATGTTCTTTTTTTGGGCTATTCAGTGCTTAAATTCTTGGGTGATATTAATATAGTAACCATTAATACAACCTTGGCTTAGTTTGATTACATGGCCATGGAGCAAGCGACTCTTGACATTTTCAATACACACTTAACCTACACATACCCAATTCAGATTCGATCGAAAACTTGCATATTCTGGGAAAAACCAAAACATTCCTTCTGCCAATTTGAATAAAAAGACTTTAGAACATAACAATTAATAATCTAAAAAAAAATCTAGTATTCTAGTAAGATTATAACCTTATGAAGAAAGAGAAGGGTGTAATTGTCAAACTATTCAAGAATGAATAGAATCAAGGAAAACAGAGCATGTTGTATGTGGAAGAAGAACAGAAGGAGAAGAAGAAAGAAGAAGCAAGTAGATGGAGCAGAGAAGAAGAGAAGTTCTTCATTATCATAATAAACTCGCATGAATTACAAGCAGAGGCAAGAAAGCTTATATACAAGCTTCCAATGAAGCAACTGAAACTGTGAAAACAGTTTAACAACTTGAACTTAAAAACTAACTAACTTACTCAACAGAAAAGCTAGTTTATTTAGTTTATACACGTGTTAAAACTCCCCCTCAAGATGGATGTGAAGGATGATAAATATCCTTTACAAACATCTTGGACAGCAATCTGTAAAAGTCCTTGAAACCAAGGCTTTTAGTAAAGATATCACTAGTTGATTATGGGAATTAACATGAAGAGTGCGAATGAGTCCAAGTTGTATTTGCTCACGAACTAGATGACAATCAATTTCGATGTGCTTGGTCCTTTCATGATAAACCGGATTTGCAGCAATATGAAGAGCTGATTGGTGTCACAAAACAAAAGAGCAGCTGTGGATGAGGAATTCAAATCCTTGAGAAGAGAAGTCACCACATCAACTCACAACATGTGGAAGTAAGAGCTCGATATTCGCCTCAGCAGATGATCTTGACACTGTGTGCTGTTTCTTAGACTTCCAAGACACAAGTGAATCACCAAGAAACACACAAAAACCAGTGATAGACCTTCTAGTATCTAAACAACCTTGCCCAATCAATCTGAAAAAGCCTTAAGATGAAAATCTGATTTGGCAGAGAAAAGAAGGCCTTGAGCAGAGAATTTTTCAAGTATCTCAGACTCGATGAGCAGCATCTAGATGAGGTTGCCGTGGCTTGTCCATAAACCGACTCAATATTTGAACCGAGAAAGCTAAATCTGGTCTTGTAATTGTCAAATAAATTAGCTGCCAACTAACCTTCAGTAGCTTGTGGAATCTGAAAGGAGATCACCTTCATCCTTTGAGAGTTTCAAATTTTGTTCCATAGGAAATTTAACAGTTTAGCGACCAATAAACTGAATCCTCTAGGATTTCAAGAGCATACTTTCGTTGGCAAAGAGAAAGTCCTTCTATAGACCTAGCTATTTCAAGACCGAGAAAGTATTTTAAAGGCCCTAAATCCTTCAACTTAAATCTCTCATTCAAAGAGAGATGAAAGAGGACAACGCCTTTGGATCATTGCTTGCAATAGCTACATCATCAACATAAACTAACAAAGCAATAAAGGAAGATCCTTTGAGTTGAGTGAACAGGAGTAATCGCCTTGACTGTAAAACCAAGTGAATCAATGCAGTGGAAAATTTTGAAAACACTGTCTAGAGGCCTGCTTCAATCCATACAAGGATTTAGTTAATCTACAAACCTTTGTCTCCCCTTAGTGCCAAAACCAGAGGCATAGACATGTACACTTCTTCATCTAAATCCCCATGCAAAAATGCATTGTTTACATCTAATTGATGTAAAACCCAATCCTTTGCTGCAGCAAGTGCCAGAAAACATCTAACCGTAGTCATCTTAGCAACAGGTGAAAAGGTCTCATGAAAATCCAACCCTTCACATTGAGTATACCCTTTGGCTACCAACCTAGCCTTGTATCTTTCAATGCTTCCATCAGATTTGTACTTCACTTTATAAACCCATTTGCAACCAATGGGATGTTTATCGAAGGCAAATCGGTGACTACCAAGTTTTATTTTCCTCCAAAGCCTTAATCTCACTTTCATAGCCTCACACCAAAGTGGATTCTTAATGACTTGATGATAAAATTTAGGCTCAAAGTTGAGATGAAATGGAAAGAGTAAATGCTTATGAGAAGAAGACAGTTATCATAAGAAATGAAATTGGACAATGGATAAGGTTTACGAGTTGTCAACATTTGAAGCCGATTGAGGTGAACAAGTAGAAACCAGTTTACAATGATAATCTTGCAAGTAACTAGGTTTGTGTTTGATCCTATCGACCTTCTAAGAATAGGAGAAGGTGCAGAACTAGGAACCTGGAAAATGGTGTCTGCAGAAGGAGAAAATGAGTTGTTTGCGAATCGAATGTGAAGTTGTGTCTGCAGAAGGAGAAGTGAAAATTTCTGCAGATTTAGAATGAATAGGTAAAATGATGTCTGCAGAATCGAATGGGAAGATAATGTATCTGCAGAATTGTGGTTTGATGATGGAACAATAGGAGGTGGTTGGATGTTTGATGGGATGGAATCAAAGAATTCGTGTCGGAGGCATTGGAAAAGAAATAGAAGGTGAAACAAAGATCATGCATATGCATTGAAGGTGAGGAATGACCTAGAGAAGAAGCGTAAGGAAATATGGTTTCATGAAATATGGCATTTGAGAAATGAAAACAGAATGAGTATGAAGATTATAAAACTTATGTCCTTTCATGCCATATGGATAACCTATGAAAATGCAAGGTGTAGCTCTTGGATCAAACTTTGTTCTATTTCTAGACAAAGTTGAAACATAAGCTAAACATCCAAACACTTTGAGGTGTGAATAAGATGGCACAACAGAAAATAATAGTTCATGTGAAGATTTATTGGATAGAAGGGGTGTTGGAATTCTATTGATAATATGAGCTGCAGTTAAAACACAATCGCCCAAAAGGTAAAGGAAGGTTGGACTGAAATCTTAAGGATCTAGCTACATTCAAAAGATGTTGATGTTTTCTTTCAACCACAGAATTTTGTTGTGGGGTTTCTACACAACTTAGTTGATGAATAATGCCTTGGGCGTAAAAGAAGTCTCTCATGTGAAATTCAGTACCATTGTCGGATCGATGCATTTGATTTTAGTTTGAAACCGAGTTTGAACCATATTAGAAAAGGATTGTATGATGGAAGAAGTTTGAGACTTATGTTGCATCAAATGGACCCAAGTGAACCGTGTGTAATCATCTACAATGGTGAGAAAAATCTGGATCCATTAAGGGAATTGGTGGCCATAGGACCCCATACATCACAATGAAGTAAATCAAAAGCGGACTTTGAAAAAGAACTACTAACAGAAATGGTAATTTGTGTTGTTTAGCCAATGGACAAATTGGACAAACCGAATCTTGTTTACAAGAAATAGAGGGAACAATATTTTGTATCAACCTTATTCTAGATCGAGAAGGATGCCCCAATCTGTAATGCCACAGATCACATGAGGGTCCTTTATGGAATTAAAAGACAAATGTTTGACAAAAGAAGGAATACAAGGAATCAAAGCAGATGCATTGGCTGAAACCTTGTTTGCTTGCATCAAATAGAACAAACCAGCAACTTCTTCACCCACCCCAATCGTTCTCCAATTGTGTAAACTCAGATAAAACAATATCCAGCAAGAAATATAAGGCAACGATGTAATGACTTTATGAGTTTACTAGCTGAAATCAAATTGAAAGTGAAAGAAGGAACACACAAAACTCCAGTTAGTGTAAGAGTTTCTGAAATTGTACAGATACCAATGTGTGTGACAAGAGCCATGGAACCATTAGGTAGTTTAACATGAGTGGATACAGAGCGTGATGGTGGTAAACATAGATGAACAACCGATCATGTGATCGATTGCTCGATGTCGATAATCCAAGATTTATTTTTCTGTTTTGAATGAGAAGCTATATTAACATATGCAGAAAAAGCAGAATACTTAGGATTGAGTATACGAATTACCAACAACGAGTTGGCGGATGATTGAGGTATTGATGCGATTTAGTAGATTCATCGGTTGTTGACATTGAGCGAAATCATGGACAACCGATTACCACTCAAGCGAGGACTGCTCAACCGAGAAGAATTATTCAACCGAATGGAATTGCTCAACCGAGGAGGATGAGAAATAGGACCACTAAGGTCGGTTCCTTGCAATTGCACTTGATTGGCTGAATGTGACACCGGTGCAGTTCGAGTGAGCTTAAAACCGGTGGATAACCATGAATTTTGTAGCATTTTTCAATAGTGTGACCAGCTACTCCACAATGTGAACACATGGGACGATCTCTCCTATAGTTTTGCTTAAAAACCTAGGCCCCGTGAAGTTTTGGTCATATATGCATGAGTTCAGGATGAATTGAAGGAGAAGGTTTGGACAAGGTTGATTTAGTCATGAAGGCAGAGGAAGTATCATGACTAATGGAACTCACACATATTTCTCTTTGTTTTTCTTCTTGAATGATAAGAGAAAAAACCTTATTAATTGAAGGAAGAGGAGATGTTAATAGAATCTGAGCTCTAACAGCAGAAAAAGAATCATTCAAGCCCATCAAAAACTGTAAGACACGTTCTTGATTAAAGATTTCAAGAATAGATTGCATATGACCACAATGGCAGCAATTGCACATAGAGATAGGCCTGTAATTATTTAATTCTTCCCAAAGAGTTTTGATGCGAGTATAGTCTTGACTTACAGTGGAATTCTCTGAGCAACCACCGAAATAGCTTTCAGAATCGAAAAATCCGAGGACCATTCCTTTGAGAATATCTATCTTTGAGATCCAGCCACATATCTTCGGAAGAAGTGATGTAAATCACAGTAGGATAGATTTCTTTGGAAACTGAGTTCAAGATCCATGAAACTACAAGATCATTACAACGAACCCATGCATGGTAATAACTCTCAAAAATGGATGGTTTTGGCAGTGAACCATCAATGAAACACAACTTGTTCTTTGCACTCAAAGCAACAAGCATAGCACGGCTCCAAATGCTATAATTCTCTCCTGTGAGTGGCTGAGGAACCAATAAAAGTCCAGGATTATCACCACTTTGAAGAAAGAGTGGGCTAGATGGATCAATGGGACGAGTATTTTCGAAAGGATCAAAGAAAGGATTGTTAGAAAGATTATGGTTGTGTGGTTGATTTTCTGCCAGTGAAGCAGAGAATACAGGGGAAATGTTTGGTGAAAATTCAGGTGGAATGTTTGCATGAGCGGAAGATGGTGAACAATCTGCCATTGGAGATGGACCAGAATATGCAAAGAAATCACAGTTTGTGATTATGGCTTTGATACCATGTCAAACTATTCAAGAATGAATAGAATCAAGGAAAACAGAGCATGTTGTATGTGGAAGAAGAACAAAAGGAGAAGAAGAAAGAAGAAGCAAGTAGATGGAGCAGAGAAGAAGAGAAGTTCTTCATTATCATAATAAACTCGCATGAATTACAAGCAGAGGCAAGAAAGCTTATATACAAGCTTCCAATGAAGCAACTGAAACTGTGAAAACAGTTTAACAACTTGAACTTAAAAACTAACTAACTTACTCAACAGAAAAGCTAGTTTATTTAGTTTATACATGTGTTAAAACCAGATAAATGCAATTCAAATAATAATGACAGATTTCTCTGTTTTCAGTTGGAAAAATAGAAGAGAAGAGAAGGGTGACGCAATCGGCATCGGGCTTGATCATGATGAAGGACTACTCCATCGTTCCTTCTGTGAAGTCTTTTCGTGTTGCAACTTTAAAATGAGAGATTGATGATACTTGAGAAGGAAGGAGTCTGAATAAATTGAAATTACATTCAACAATCACGATCTCCCCCTCATCTCATCAACAAAAATATATAAACGGATCAAATGGAAAAAATACCAACATTTACTTATGAGCCGCAACTGGGGAGGGGAGAGCTTGCGGGACAAGCAGTAGCCTTCTCGGCGGAGGTGGAGCTGACGATTGATGCTGGCGGTGGTCACTTGACAAGCGGCTGCCTTCCATTACTGTGGTGGCGGGAGGGAGAAGATGAGGGGGAGTTCTGAGGGTATGTTTGGAAGTGGTTTTGGGAGGCAATTCAAGAATGGAAAGTTTAGGCAAAAAAATGTTGGTCTATTATTTGTTTTCCTTTAATTACACATTGATACAAACTTATTTGAAAATTTTCTTTTGTTTTAAGTGACAAGAATGTGGTGCGTGAAAAGAGCCACAATTACATGTACCATATATGTCAAAAAAACGTTAATTAAGTACAAAGGAAGATATTTGTAATTTTTCTTAAATATTATGCACTCATGTCTTTTGATTATACTGTAACTACTGTTATAGTGTCAAAAGTTAAAAACATGGTTAGAGAACGGTTTAAAATTCAACAAACAAACAATCGCTTTATATCCCATATACAAATATTAACATTTAATTTTTAATGTTAATATTTGTATAAGAAATGGAGAGTGATTTTTCATTTTCAAAATTCAAACCGTTCTCAAATTCCGATATTTCATCTTTAGCAAGAAGTAAAACCAAAAAACAATGGGCGTGCATAGTATTTCAATGAAAAAAAATAATCAAAACGATAATTTGTTCAAATTTATGAGTAATCAATGAAAATGAAGGAATGGGCGGGTCGAAGAATTTGAAGGACTGCATCCAGGCTGACGGAAGTCATGGTCAAATAGAGCGGACCTGAACGTTTTAGGGAAGGGTCTGATGAAGTTAGAGCGTTTTCTTCCTATTGGCCTTGATTTGAATCGCCATTGTCAAAAACCGAAAATCGCAAAAACATTTAAAACCAAAAAAAAAAATACCAGTTTAGCGTCTAACCTGCTTTCGGATTTTCAGGTTTTAGCATTTGACGAAGAAGCAAAGAACTGTAAAAACCAAGCGAGAACCAGTGAAGAACGTTGTAGCTCGGTAAGAGTCGGCAATTTTTAATGTTGAGTTTCCAAAGAAGAGAATAAGAGAGAGATTCAGAGAAGAAGGGGCTTAGGAGAGGCTTAACAAGTTGAGAGAGGCGTTTCTGGCTTTATAGGGGTTTGCCTTGCTGGTGTGGCATGTCACGTGTGTGTATGAGAACGAGAGCATTCTCATCTGTCTCTTTAAAATTTCTCTAAATTTAACTTTCAAAATATACTTTCGTTTTTTTTTTTTTTTTTTTTTTATAAATTTAACTAGCCACTTTTCAAAACTATCAAATATCACAATTTTTAAATATTTCTTGACTTTGAAGGTCAAAATATATATATTTTTTTTTTTTGGGTTAAAAACCCTTTTGCTCATGTAGTTTAACAACCCCTTTTTTTTTTTTTTTCATAGGGTTTAGTTTTTATCATATGAGATACTTCGGGTATACATAAAAATGAATATGGTACCTCAATTCATCTGCCGTTACAAAACTTGACAGGAATCCATGTCATTGAGACGAAAACTCATTAAAATGTCGACACATGTCCTAAGTGCCAAATAATCACATCTGACTAGATTGCAACCCTGTTATGTAATTAAAAAAAAAAAAAAATTATATTCCACGTAATAAAAACATAGGGATTATTTTATAAGGGATTAAAATGGCAAAAATACTGGGATTATTTTCTAAGGGATTATTTTCATTTGGGATTGTTCCATCTTCGTTTCACTTCCGCCCAAATAACCCCTCAAAACCCGCCGCAATCCAACAACCCTAGATCCCATGAACCCTAGATAACTGAAAATTCCCCCAATCCGATGAACCCACCGATCTTCCCCAAGCCGATGACCCACAATCCGACGAACCCATGCCTGTCTAGGTGAAAAGAAGCACTGGTGGCTAACCAACAAAAAGGTAAACATTCAAATTCATTCATCCATTCTCTGATCTCTTTCAAAATACAGTATTGACCCATTTATTTAGGTTATATTTCATCCTCATTGCATGAATCTGAATAAAATAATGTCAAGTGTCTATAAATATTTAAAAGACACATTAAATTCTTAACGTCAGTAATAGAATTATACTAACTTAGGCTAAATTTAATGTACGTTTTAAATATTTATAAATATTTGGCATTACTTTAAATGGGTTTGAAGATATTTTTTTTAGACTAGTTTGGAAGAAATTTTTGTGAAAGTGGCGTTTTTATGACCGGGAGTTAGATATTTTGAGACCAACGCTTGGTTTACTAAAGAGTTTAATTAGTGCATTAAATTTTCTTTAAATTTAACTTTGAAATTTGAAAAAAAAAAAAAAAAAATTAAGGGAAAAAGGCAAAATCAGTGTTTGTGGTTTAGCAAATTTACAATTAGCTCCATGTGGTATTAAAATGAACTCAAAGGTCCCTAATGTATGCTAAAAAAATACTTTAATCCTTACAGTTAAATTTTGTCAACTAATTTAACAGATTTTGTTAGTGTGATACTAACTTAAATATAACAAGTATTACAATTTTATTGGTTATAACGTTTCGCGCTATCATAATATGTTAAGTCAGTGAATGAAATTTGATTGTAAGGACTAAATTATTTTTTTGGTATACCTTAGGGGACCTTTGAGTTTATTTTGATACCACATTAAGTTAATTGTAAACCAGCTAAACCACATGCACAAATTTGCATTTTTTTTCCTTTTTTTTTTTAAAAAAAAAATAATTAGCCATTTCTCAAGTAAATAATATCATATAAAAAGTCCAAATATTTTTGATATGAATTCATTTTTTAACAATGAAATGAATAGTGTTAAGAGGAGGTTCCTTATTTTTTATAAAGAAAGTTTTCAGGGCTCTGTTTTTTAGTATTTTTTTTATTTAAATATTAGTAAAAAATAAATAATGTAATATAAAAAATAAAAATACTGTGATATTAATTTGTTAAAAAAAAAAGTTAATAATATTTAAAAGAGGGGAGGTGGACCCCTCACTTTTACTGTTAGGTTGGTCATGACATTACAATATGTCTGAGTCATGGTGTCAAAAACAAACAATAATTTCATGACCAACAAACAATATGCATGAGTTTTTCATAAATTTTTTCAACACATCAAACACATGCTTTTCAAAAATTTGGAACTCATAGTCTATCACGGTAAAGTGATTTGAAAGCTGAACCGGCTGGAGCTTTAGGCGGGTTAGGCGGCCACCTAAGAGCATTCAGATCCAACTTAAAGGTAGGTTATTTGAACGTCTGAGTCTTGTTGTCAAAACAAACAGTAATGTCATGCGCAACCTAACCTGTCCTCAACCCTCTGACACTAACTCATTTCAAAGTCATGGCTTATTTGTTGTTGAGTCGTGTTAGATGAGTTTTTCATAAATTACATTTTTTTTAACACGTCAAATACATGCTTTTTAGAAATTAGGAACCTATCAGTCTGTCATGGTAAAGTGATTGAAAGAGAAACAAGAGTTATGAATAACTTTAAAAAATAAAAATAAAAAATACTCGTGCCTCACATAGAAATACATCGAGGGAAAAGACTATTTAGTTTGTTAAACAACATCACATCCCTAAATGCTATTCATTTCGTTTTTCTAAAAAAATCAACTCAAATTTTTTTTACTTTTTATATCACATAATTCACTTTTTATTACTATTCAAATAAAAAAAAATATTATAAAACAAATTTTTTTATTTTCAATACTACTTTTTTCACTTTCTATACCAATCATTATTATTATTATTATTATTTTAAAAAATGTTAATAGTGTCTTGGTGTTTGACAAACAACCCAGAAATTTTCAAAAATAAACCCCACAAATTTAACTATTTATAAAAAAAAGTTCAATAATTAGATCAACTATACGGGTCGTGATTCACAGCATGCCAAGCAATTTTTTTTTTTGTTTTAATATTATAAAAAAAAAAAAAAAAATTGGCACGCCGGCATTGTGTTTAGCTTTACCCTTTCAGGGTTGTGATTCACAGCACGCCAGACAAATTTTTTTTTTTTAATATTAAAAAATATAAAATTGGCTGATGTGCATGGCACGCTGGTGTTATGTTTAGCTTTACCCTTTTAGGGTCGTGATTCACAGCACGCCAGGCAAATTTTTTTTTTAAAAAAAAATTTTAATATATTTTTTTTTAAAAAAAAAATTTGACCGGTTTAGCTTTACCATTTTAGGGTCATTTTAGTAACTTCCAAATTGAGAAACAAAATGTCATTTTAGTAACTTCAAGTAAAAAAAAAGCATGTGAACCACACGCAATGCATTTCCATCCAAACAGACCTGACAGGGCGGGCTAACCAAATGGCCATTTCGACATATTATATTATTTTGTAGGGCTATTTTAGTACCTTTTGAATATTAAAAAGCCAGCTCATAAACAACTGTCAGTTTAAAGATTTTTTTTTTTTTAATATTTTTTCCAAATGTCTGCCTACTTTATATCGCACATATTCAGGCATACCCATGTTGGAACCTTGGAGGTTGGGGTCCCTGGCAACCCCAACAAAAAACAAAAAGCCCTTTAAAAGAAAATAGACATAGCATGCCCTTCCAAAAATGACCCCACCCCCCCCAAAAAAAAAAATTTCCCCCCTAAAATTTTTTTCCCCTCCCTCATTTCCTTTTCTCTTTATTTTATTCCTCTACTCTCCCAACCACTACACCCTACACACTTGTCTCCCATCTTTCATCTCTTCTTATTTATTTTATTTCTTTTTTCGTCAACTCTCTCCTGTCATTGCCGACTTTTTTTTTTTTTGGTTGATGTTGTCTTCTTCTTTTGTTCTTTTCCTTTTGTTCCTTTGTTTTGGACTTTGGTAACAGCCTTCTCTTCTTCTCCCCATCACCTTGGTCGTTTTTCTCTTCCTTTTGTTCAGCTGTGCTCAATGCTCCATTAATTTTTGTGTATTTTGATTTTTTTTTTCCCTAGCGAAAAGAATAAGATTAAATGGTTTTTGAAGTATCGATGAGGGGTTTCAGTACCTTTCCCATGGCTTCTATCTCTTCAAGGCTGATCAGGTTGGGTTGATGAACAAAAATTGCCAAGTATTACATGAAATTTGGAAGCCGAAAGGTAAATTCTTTCATCTTTTCTTATTATTTATTTCTTTTATTTCTCATTGCCGACATTTTTTTTTTTTTTGGTCCTCTTTTGTTCTTGATCTTCAAAGCTGAGAGGATTTATGGATCATTTCAGCAAAACTGCAAAACATATGACCTGGTTATCCACTTATCCGGTGGTTATGGGACTTTGGGTTCGGGGGTTAGACTCCGACAATGGCGGTTTGGGTCCGGCAAGGTGAAACTAAATTCAAATGATTTTCTAATTTTTGTGATATTTGCTTTGAATTATTGTTCATTTTGCTTTCATTTTACATCCATTTGTGCTTTAATTTTTTCTTTTATGATTCTCTCACAAATGTACTAAAATATATGCATTTGGATACTAAAAACTTAAAAAAAAAAAAAAAAAGAGACAAAAATAGAAATATTTGGCTTATTAAAGATGGTGAAATTTATAATTATTATCTTGGACATAAAATATAAAATGAGTTTATCCATTTGTTAGCAATAGAAATAAAAAAGAATATTATTAGAAAAACTAGAGAATCAAAATATTTTTTTAATTATATTAAGACGTGTAATGTGTTAATATTTCAGAAAATTTAATAAAACTAGGAGATAATTTTGTAGAATTTATAACAGTAGATAATACTAGTAAATAAAGTCTTTTTGATTTTTTTATAGACATAATAAAAAAACTTGAATATAAAAATATAATAATAATATTAAAATAAATATTATTTAATTAATATTTAAATATTAAAAAACAATTAAGCCCCAAAAGCCCTTGGACCCGGGACCCGCAGGGCAAATTCCTGGGTCGGCCCCTGCACACATTAATTCCAAACGAAAATCCAACTACCGGGTCTATTGCCAATAAAAAAAGTAAAAAAATGTGATTGAAAAAATATAAGAATGTTTTTATTTGATTTTTTTGAAAAGAAAAAAAAGTGACATGAATAATAAAAAATGGGTTACTAATAATTTAATAATCGCCCCATCTGTTCAGATGGTTATGACTTGAAATGACGAATTTGCACTCACCGTTTCTCGACCTTTATCACATTGTGTTAGAGTAGTGAGGGTAGGTTCATCATTTCAATTAAAAACCCATCTCTTTTTTTTTTTTTTTTTTTTTTTTCTAAAAAAAAAAAATTGAATGAGGGAAAAGGATTAGAAGGGAGGGTTTATTTTATATTTTAACCCATCTACTGTTTAAGCATTAAAAGTTGGTGACCGTTGAGCCAGGGATTTTTTTACAAGGGGACCATTTGGCATTGCCTGAAATTGTAATAAAAATTGATTGAGATTGAAAAAAAAAAAAAAAGAATATTTATTATAGAAAAGTAAATAAATTTTGTTTTGTAGTTATTTTTTTTTTTAATTTAAATAATAATAGAAAGAGATTAATATAATATAAAAAATAAAAATATTGAAAATTAAAAACACCTAAAAAAAAATAGTATCAAGCCACTTTAGGGTCATTGCCAAACAGCCCCAAGAAATCACAAGCAAGAGCAACAATATGAACATCGGAAAAACCAATAGAATAAGAGCACACACATGGATAACATGGCACAAAATATT
Source organism: Corylus heterophylla (assembly GCA_016403345.1). Classification (NCBI taxonomy): domain Eukaryota; kingdom Viridiplantae; phylum Streptophyta; class Magnoliopsida; order Fagales; family Betulaceae; genus Corylus; species Corylus heterophylla. The sequence continues at coordinate 17,517 of JADOBO010000054.1, forward strand.
TTGCAGTAATTTTTTTTTATTTAAATAATAATACAAAGTGAATAATATGATATAAAAAGTAAATAATATTATATAAAAAGTAAAAATATTTTGATATTAATTTCTTTTTTTTAAAGTGAATAGTATTGAGGGGAGGTCCCTTATTTTTTTCTATAAAGAAAGTTATCAGGGTTCTGTTTTTATTATTTTATTATTATTTTTATTATTTAAATAGCTGTAAAAAGTAATTATGTAATTATGTAACTTAAAAAATAAGTATATTTTGCTGTTTACTTGAAAAAAATAAAAAATAAAAATTTAATAGTATTTAAACGTGGGAAAGTCGAAAACAAACAAGCCCTGACTTTTACTATTTAAAGGTAGGTTATTTGAACATATGAGTCTTGCTGTAAAAAACAAACAGTAATGTCATGACCAACCTAACCAGTCCTCAACCCTGTGACACTAGCTCATTTCAAAGTCATGACCTACCTATTATTGAGGCGTGCTAGATGAGTTTTTAAGAAATTACAATTTTTTCAACACGTTTAATACATGCTTTCAGAAATTAGGAACCTATTAGTCTGTCATAGTAAAGCAATTGAAAGAGAAACAAGAGTTTGGGATAACTTAAAAAAAAAAAAAAAAAAAAAAGGTCATTTTGAGGCTCCAGTTAGTCATTTCAAAGTCATGACCTATCTGTCATGTTGAGATATGCTAGATGAGTTTTTCAGAAATTACGTTTTTTCCAACACATCAAATACGTGCTTTCAGAAATTAGGAACCCATCAGTCTGCCACAATAAAGTGATTAAAGGAGAAACAAGAGTTTGGAATAACTTAAAAAAATAAAATAAAAAAGTCATTTTGAGGTACAAGTTAGTCATTTCAAAGTCATGACCTATATGTTGTTGAGGCGTGCTAGATGAAATTTTTCAGAAATTATGTTTTTTTCAACACGTCAAATGCATGCTTTCAGAAATTAGGAACTCATCATTCTGTCAAGGTAAAGTGATTGAAAGAAAAACAAGAGTTTGGAATAACTTTAAAAAATAAAAATTCATTTTGAGGCACAAGTTAGCCATTTCAAAGTCATAACCTATCTGTTATTGAGGCATGCTAAATGAGTTTTTTAGAAATTAAGTTTTTTTTTCAACACGTCAAATACATGCTTTGAGAAATTGGGAACCCATCAGTCTGTCACAGAAAATAAAATAAAATAATTCATTTTGACGCACAAGTTAGTCATTTCAAAGTTATGACCTACATGTGGTTGAGGCGTGTTAGATGAGTTTTTCAGAAAGTACATTTTTTTCTACACGTAAAATACATGCTTTCAGAAATTAGGAACCCATCATTCTGTCACAGTAAAGTGATTGAGAGAGAAATAAGAGTTTGGAATAACTTTAAAAAATAAAAAATAAAAAAAATAAAAATTCATTTTGAGGTACAAGTTAGTCATTTCAAAGTCATGACCTATTTGTTATTGAGGCGTGTTAGATGAGTTTTTTAGAAATTAAGTTTTTTTCCACACGTCAAATACATGCTTTCACAAATTAGGAAACCTATCAGTCTGTTACAGTAAAGTGATTGAAAGAGAAACAAGAGTTTGGAATAACTTTAATAAAAAAATAAATAAAAAAAATAAAAAAAACATTTTGAGGCACGAGCTAGTCATTTCAAAGTCATGACCTATCTATTGTTGAGGCGTGTCAAATGAGTTTTTTCAGAAATTACATTTTTTCCAACACGTCAAATACATGCTTTCATAAATTTCTATCACGGTAAAGTGATTGAAAGAGAAACAAGGGTTTGAAATAACTTTAAAGAAAATAAAAAGTCATTTTGAGGCACAAGTTAGTCATTTCAAAGTCATGACCAATCTGTTGTTGAGGTGTGCTAGATGAATTTTTCAGAAATTAAGTTTTTTTCAACACGGCAAATACATGCTTTCAAAAATTAGAAACCCATTAAGTCTATCATAGTAAAATGATTGGAAGAGAAACAAGAGTTTGGAATAAGAGAAACAAGATGAAGTTGAAAATAAGAGTTTTTTATGCATTTTTTTTTTCCAAATTCTCTTACCAAAAAAAAGATTTTAATGAAGTTGCAAATAGTGCTTCTAAATGGATTTTGTTAGAAATTTTTCAAAAAAATCTAACTATAAAGAGTCAATTGAGAACGAGCTCTTCAAAATTAATTTTTATAGAGTAAGTTCTCAAAAAAAAAAAAAAAAACGACACATGTAAAAAATACATTGATGAGAAAGAATACATTTAAAAGATCGAGATGATGTGATAATTCACTCTCAACTTTTACCTTTTTTACTCGTTATAGATAAGGTTTTTCAACGTTTTGAGTCTTGCTGTCAAAAAGAAACAGTTGGGTCATGAGAAACTTGTCCTCAACTCTCTGACACTAGTTCGTCATGACCTATCTGTGGTTGAGGTGTGACAAGACCCTTCTTAAGGCTCTTTGAAGCCCCTTCTCCTCTCTCTTCTTTTATTATTCAAAAACTTTTAACAGTTAAATTTGCCAACGCAGGCAAAACCAGTGAAAAAACGAAGCAACTCGATAATACTCACGAAAAAGACGAATAATTGCAATAATTATTTGTCTTTATTCGTGCGTAAATCAAATGCAGAGCCTAGAAAAACCTACATCGGGTTAGTTTTCCTTGTATCTTTTTTAGTTTTGAATTTGTTTACAATTATTTGTTTTGACGATGGCGATTCATATCAAACCCAATTGAAAGAAAACACTCCAAAATGTTCATACCCGCTTTTAGTGGACATATACCTCCAATATCCTAGATGCACCTGTTCAATAAGGCAATTCATGAATCGGTATTGGAAGATTAATGCCTAATATCATTTATTTGAAGACTCGTACATTACTTATTAAAATCCTATGAATAACTGTATAAACATCCTCTTGGCTATTGGTCTGGTCAAGCTGGATGAGCAATATTGGTGCAAGTCCATGCACTTCGTCAAAGCTCTATTACAGTTTTTAGTACATTTTTGAAATTTAATTTGGTTTCGAAAATCTGCAGAACACTTCATGTCACACACCATATAATCTTTGGCATAGTCATCAAAGCATGTCAGCCATGGTTCCTGGCATTCCAGAGAGGCTAGTCCAGTGCATGGTTCCTGGCATTCCAGAGAGGCTAGTCCAGTGCATATTAGCAATAAAACTGCAATGAAACGCACCACCGATTGGTCCTTAACACCCATACTTGGATCTACTTTGATGTTATTGATTTTTGGTTTGGGATATAATGAATAATAGTGCTATTTACAGTTGTAGATGAGATAGATGGTTGGTTTTAGTTGTAAACCGTTCTCATGAATGAAGCTTTAAAATTTTTAATTTAAATTTAGGGTTAAATACTCCATACTCCCTTAGGGTTTCTCAACTTTATTTTTTCCTCCTGTGGTTTCATTTTTATCACAGAAGGTCCATGTGGTTTTGATAAGTGACCAAATTAGTCCATCCGTTAGTTGACCGTTAGGATTGACACATGGACCAATCAGACGTCGACACGTGACACATATTTAATTTTTTTTTTAAAAATGTTTTTTTATTATTAAAAAAAAAAAAAAAAGGGAAAAAAATTGGGGGTGGCTCTTGGCCATTTGGCCACCCCCTTGGAGCCCAAGGGGGTGGCCGAAACCACCCCCAGTACCCACTGGGGGTGGCTCGACCACCCCTATGGAGCCTTGGGGGTGGCCGAAACCACCCCCAGTGGTGATTGGGGGTGGTTTTGGCCACCCCCAATTTTTTTCCGTTTCTTTTTTTTTTTTTAATTTTTTTAAAATAAATTTTTTTAAAAAATTAAATATGTGCCACGTGTCGATGTCTGATTGGTCCACGTGTCAGTCCTAACAGTCAACTAATGGTCAACTAACGGATGGACTAATTTGGTCACTTATCAAAACCACATGGACCTCCTGTGATAAAAATGAAACCATAGGGGGAAAAAAATAAAGTTGAGAAACCCTAGGGCGGTATGGAGTATTTAATCTTTAAATTTATTTAATTTAATTTTTTTAATTAGGTATACAAACATGTGTCGAGTTTTTAGGGGTGCTGACGTGAATTTTCATCAATTTTTGGACGGAAGTTTGACGGATGTATCATTTTCGTCTTTATCCATAACCAAGGTACCAGTTGTGATACAAAACAAAGCCGGGGCAAAAAATAAAGTTGTTAAACCACATGGGGGCGAAAGAGTATTTAACCCTAAAAAATATTATAAAATTAGAAAATAAATTAAAATAAAAAAGGAAAAACTTCACTATAAAATTAGAAAATAAATTAAAATAAAAAAAGGAAAAACTTCACTGAAGACCCCCGAACTTCCACTCGTTTTGAAATACCCCAATAAATTTCAAAATCTCTCAATTTAGTCCCTTAAAGTTTCAATTGCTCTCAATTTAGACCCTTCCATCAATTTGACTCGTTAACTTCAGATGGAACCCTAAACACGTGACTTGCACGTGATTTTTTACCCCTGAATTACCCGTTATACCCTCTAAAGAGATTTCCCAAGCTCCTCGGAACCTTCCTAGAAAAACTGTTGGCTCTCGACCTCGACATCATCCAATCCCATCCAATCCAGCAGAAAGCATTTTGTGATTCTCCCCCAAACACCTCATCAACAACTCCGGTTTCCTACTCCACCAACCAATCCAAGAAAAACCTAGCTTCCAAATCCAATCCAAGGTTGCGAATTTTTGCGAAAAGCCATGCCAGAGCCCCGGGGAAGTCGATTTCTAAAAAGAAATGGGATTGTAGCAGTGGCCAAAAGAATTCCTAGTATGGAAATCCATTTCCAATGGGATTGGGTTTTGGCGTGAAATTCGAAATGGCTTTTGGGATGAGAAGGGGAACAAGAGTGAGAGTTCTCAGGCATGTTGATAAGGGTAACTGGTGGAGTTTTCCGGTGGTGGATGTTTGCCAAATTTCTCCCATATCTCTCCCAAATTCCATAGGCATTCATCAGGTTCCACAGAGAAGAAGAAAAAGAAGGTTGAAAAGCCACCAACCATGGAGTTGAAGAACAAGAAATTGAAGCTCTTGGAGGGTATAATGGGTAATTCAGAGGTAAAAAATCACGTGTAGGTCATGTGTTTAGGGTTCCATTTGAAGTTATCGAGTCAAATTGACAGATGGGTTTAAATTGAGAGCAATTAAAACTTCAATGGACTAAATTGAGAGATTTTGAAGTTTACGGAGTATTTCAAAACGGGTGGAAGTTTGGGGATCTTTAGTAAAATTTCCCTAAAAAAAAAAAAGGAGGAAAGGAAATGGGTGCCACCCCTTTGGACAACATGCTTCATTCATGCGAATGGTTTAGAACTAAAACCAACCATCTATCTCATCTACAGCTATAAATAACACTATTATTCCTTATATCCCAAACCACAAATCAATAATATCAAAGTAGATTCAAGTATGGGTGTTGAGGAGCAATCGATAGTGCATTTCATTGCAGTTTTATTGCTAATATGCACTGAACTCGCCTCTCTGGAATGCTAGGAACCATGGCTGACATGCTTCGATGACTGTGCCAAAGATTATATGGCGTGTGACATGAAGTGTTATTCGGACCTTCGAAACTGAATTAAATTTCAAAAATGTACTAAAAACTATAATAGAGCTTTGATGAAGTGCATGGACTTGCGCCAATATCGCTCATCCAGCTTGACCCGACCTACGGCCAAGGGGATGTTTATACAGTTATTCATAGGATTTTAATAAGTAATGTACAAGTCTTCAAATAAATGATATTAGGTATTAATCTTCCAATACAGATTCATGAATTGCCTTATTGAGCAGGTGCATCTAGGATATTGGCGGATATGAACATTTTAGAGCATTTTCTTTCTATTGGGTTTGATATGAATCGCCATCGTCAAAACAAATAATTGTAAATAAATTCAAAACTAAAAAAGATACAAGGAAAACTAACCTGATGTAGGTTTTTCTGGGCTCTGCATTTGATTTACGCACGAAAAAAGACAAATAATTACTGTAATTATTCGTCTTTTTCGTGAGTATTATCGAGTTGCTTCGTTTTTTCATTGGTTTTGCCTGCGTTGGCAAATTTTACTGTTAAAAATTTTTGAATAATAAAAGAAGAGAGAGGAGAAGGGGCTTCAAAGAGCCTTAAGAAGGGGCTTGTCATGCCTCAACCACAGATATGTCATAACGAACTTGTGTTAGAGGGTTGAGGACAAGTTTTTCATTACCCATCGGTTTCTTTTTGACAGCAACACTCAAAACGTTGAAAAAACCTATCTTTAACGAGTAAAAGTCGAGAGTGAATTATCACATCATCTCGATCTTTTAAATGTATTCTTTCTCATCAATGTAATTTTTACATGAGTCCCTTTTTTTTTTTTCCGAAAACTTTCTCTATAAAAATTAATTTTGAAGAGCTCATTCTCAATTGACTCTTTATATATAAATTTTTTTGAAAAATTTCTAAAAAAATCCATTTAAGAGCACCATTTGCAACTTCATTAAAATCATTTTTTTTATTATTATTTTGGTAAGATAATTTGGAAAAAAAATGCATAAAAAACTCTTATTTTCAACTTCACCAAAATAATGGTTTAGGTTTGGTGAATAAACCGTACTCACTAAATGTTTCACCACATGAATAATTTCTGAAAGCATGTATTTGACGTGTTGAAAAAAAAGAAGGTAATTTCTGAAAAACTCATCTAGTACGCCTCAACAACAGATAGGTCATGACTTTGAAATGCCTAACTTGTGCCTCGAAATGACTTTTATTTATTTATTTATTTATTATTTTTTGAGTTATTCCAAACTCTTCTTTCTCTACCAATCATTTTACTGTGACAAACTAAATGGGCTTCTAATTTCTGAAAGCATGTATTTGACGTGTTGAAAAAAACTTAATTTTTGAAAAATTCATCTATCACGCCTCAACAACAGATAGGTCATAACTAACTTGTGCCTCAAAATGACTTTTTATTTTTTAAAGTTATTTCAAACCCTTCTTTCTCTTTCAATCACTTTACCGCGACAGAATGATGTGTTCCTAATTTCTGAAAACATGTATTTGACGTGTTGAAAAAACGTAATTTCTCAAAAAACTCATCTAGCACACCTCGACAATAGATAGGTCATGACTTTGAAATGACTAACTTGTGCCTTAAAATGAATTTTTATTTATTTTATTTCTTAAAGTTATTCCAAACTCTTGTTTCTCTTTCAATCACTTTATCGTGACAGAATGATGAGTTCCTAATTTCTGAAAGCATGTATTTGACATGTTGAAAAAAACGTAATTTTTGAACAACTCATCTAGCACACCTCAACAACATATAGGTCATGACTTTGAAATGATTAACTTGTGCCTCAAAATGACTTTTTATTTTTATTTTTTAAAGTTATTCCAAACTCTTGTTTCTCTTTCAACCACTTTACCCTGACAAACTGATAGGTTCCTAATTTTTGAAAGCATGTATTTAACATGTTGAAAAAAATCGTAATTTCTGAAATACTCATCTAGCACGCCTTAACAATAGAAGGTCATGACTTTGAAATGAGCTAGTGTCACAGGGTTGAGGATAGGTTAGGTTGGTCATGACATTATTGTTTGTTTTTTACAGCAAGACTCTTACGTTCAAATAACCTACCTTTAAACAGTAAAAGTAGGCCTTGTTTGTTATCGACTTTCCCACGTTTAAATACTATTAATTGTCTTTTAAAAAAAAATAAAAAAATAAAAGCAAAATATTCTTGTTTTTTAAATTACATAATTTACTTTTTACTACTATTTAAATAATAAAATAATACAAAACAGAGCCCTGAAAACTGTCTTTATAGAAAAAAAATAAGGGACCTTCCCCCAATACTATTCATTTTTTTTTAAAAAAAAAAATTAATGTCAAAACATTTTTACTTTTTATATAATAATATTCCCTTTTTATATTATATTATCTGTTTCGTATTACTATTTAAATAAAAAAAAAAATTACTGCAAAATATTTTGTGCCATGTTGTCTATCTGTGTGCCGTGTGCTCTTACTCTATTGGCTTGTCCGATGTTCATTTTGTTGCTCTCGCTTGTGATTTTTTGGGGCTGTTTCGCAATGGCCTTAAAGTGGCTTGATACTATTTTTTTTTTTCGGTGTTTTTAATTTTCAATATTTTTATTTTTTACATGATATTAATTTTTTTATTATTATTATTTAAATAAAAAAAATAACTACAAAACAAAGTTTCTTTACTTTTCTATAATAAATATTCTCTCTTTTTTTTTTAACCTCAATCAATTTTTATTACAATTTCAGTCAATGCCAAACGGTCCCCTTGTAAAAAAATCGCTGGCTCAACTGTCACCAATTTTTAATGCTTAAACAGCAGATGGGTTAATACTTGAAATGACGAACTTACCCTCACTACTCTAACACAATGTGTTAAAGGTCGAGAAACGGTGAGTGCAAATTCGTCATTTCAAGTCATAACCATCTGAACAGATGGGACGTTTATTAAATTATTAGTAACCCATTTTTTATTACTCACGTCACTTTTTTTTTTTTTTGGTTCTTTTCAGAAAAATCAAATAAAAACATTCTTATATTTTATCTATCACATTTTTTACTTTTTATTGGCAAAAGACCCGGTAGTTGGATTTTAGTTTGGAATTAATGTGTGTGATATAAAGTAGATAGAAATTTGGGAAAAATATAAAAAATGCCCTTTAAACTAACAGTTGTTTGTGAGTTGGCCTCTTAGTATTCCAAAAATACTAAAGTAGCCCTATAAAATAACAAAATGTGTCAAAATGACTATTCCGTTAGTTAATCCGGTCAATTTAGATGAAAAGTACATCATGTGCGGTTCACCTTTTTTTTTTACTTGAAGTTATTAAAATGACCTTTGTGAAAACAACAAATTTCTGCCCCTCTAACCGACGTTGTCTGGATGTGGTCGAAAAGAGAGAAAGAGCCATTCCATTATGGGTTGGAGGAGAGGCCAACTTCTTGCTCATGAACACTTTTGTGCAACCAATCACTCAACAAAAGGTTGAATTCACCGTTATAATGGAATGACTCTTCCTCTCCTTCTGCCACATCCACTATGAGAGACCCACATATTGCTCTTATCCACATCTGTATCTGCATTTTCACCCATACTTTTTATTTGGGTCACAGTCGCATATCCGGAGGGGATTTCCGGCAAGAAGGATGATTTGGGCGTGGGTCTCTCTCCTTTTTCTCTCTCAGCTCATAATCCAGTGTTTTCCTTGTATACAGTTTTTGTGCAATTTTTGTGCTTAAACTTAAGTGTCATTCTTTCACTGGTGGGCAAAAAGCCCCTCCTTTATGCAATGACCGCATAGAAGTTATACTCTTACATCAAACATAAAAAAATCAAGCCGTCTGCACTACTACTCCAAAAAAAAAAAAAACCAAATTGTCAGCACTACAAAAAAATTATTTTTCACAAACACCAAGCTAAACAAATCAAAAAAAAAAAAGTTTGTCCCATCTATATCTTTTTGCTTCTGAATCTTGTTTACATCAAACAAATCATTGATTCATTGGAATGAATGTGGGTATGAGGAGTGGGCTAGGATAAAGCTGACCAAAGACCCTCCATGTTCCATAGGATATGAGCCTCTCTTGCGAGAAATGCTATTTATCCCAAATTTTTTTCAAAAAATTGATTCTTTTTCATGAGATTTATTATTTTGAAAAATGTGTCACCCACTCATGGGATGGTGACACATCAGTTGAGAATCAACTTTTGAAATAAAATTTGGGATGCTTAACATTTCTCCTCTCTTGCATCAACATCATAAATTATGTAATGCACATGAAATTATGTGTCACGTTTGGGCAGACGCGTTTGTGTTGTAAAAAAAAATATTATAAGGAAAGTGAAAGTCATTAGCATTACTGCAGTCACATATTAGGATGAGCAGAAATGAAAGATTCCTGGTCTCAAGAATCCAACCACAATTTGGTACCTGGTGCTCAAGGAATTTGTCCAAGGATAGACCTTCGATGTTGATATATAGCCTGCAATATTCAATGGGAATAACTTCTATAGAGGCCCATAATTATGCAAAATAGTAATGAGATGTATCTATAAGACCCAAGGAAAAGCTAAATAAAGAAATAATCAATGGACTCGATCACTATTTCAAATATAGAGTACGTGATATAGCTTGCATTTTATATTAAAATTGGAGTACATACCATTACACATAAAGTTGATGAGCACAAGTACTTGCAGCCAACCCATAACTACAGTCTACCGCAGCTCATGTTAGAGGATGAGCTGTTAAAAAAGATATTATTACATTATTACCTTTCATATAGAAGCCCTTATCAGATCTGGCTAATGATCTCACCAACCTGAGACACAAATTAAATGCTCCAGAAAACTGATGGTCGGACTGATTAATCCGATTAAATTCTGTTATTTTCTTCCCGTTGCTCATCAACCAAAACACCAACTCAAACAACAAACGAAAACCCACATACCCAATACAGATTAAATCGAAAACTTGCAAGTTCGGGTCTCAAAAAAATTGGGGGTAAAACTTAAAACTTCCTTTCCTTTCCTAACCTTCGCTTCAGCCAATTTGAATGATACTCTAAAAATAATATAATAATTCTAATTAGATAAGAATATTATAATAACTCAAGATATAGATAGATTCTAAGTAATACATTATTAATTTTCAACACTTTAGAATGCATAAAAAATTTAAATAAATAAATCAATTACAAATTAATGAATTTACTATGCTTTAGAGGGTCTGCTTTAAGGAAATGAAAAAAATAATTAAGGGAAAGGAAAAGATAAAGAATAAAATGATAAAGAAGAAAGAGAAGGGTGTAATCCAAGATAAATGCAATTCAGATCATAATGAAAGATTCCTCTACTTTCGGTCGGAAAAATATATGATACGGGCTTTGTTTGTTAAACTACATCACATACGTACTCCTACACTATTCACTTCATTTTTTAAAAAAAAAAAATCAACATAAAAACATTTTCACTTTTATATCACATCATTCAATTTTTATATCACATTATTTACTTTTTATTACTATTTAAATAGAAAAATCATTATAAAATAATTTTTTTTACAATTTTAAATAGCACTTTTTCACTTTCCTATATCAATATTGTCATTATTTTTATTTTATTTTTTTTAACCATAAAAAAGTGCCGTGTAATGTTGTTTGCCAAACATCCTCAAGAGAAGGGTGACACCATCGGGCTTAATCACATGATGGAGATCTGCTCTATCATTCATACTGTAAAGTCTTTTGGTGTTGCAACTATGAAAATGAGAGATTGAGATTGATGATATGATTGGGAGAGAGTAGGAATAAACTGAAACTCAAATTGAAATTACATTCAATAATCACAATATGCCCCTCATCTCATCAACAATTAGAGCATTCAAAGTAGCTTCATCATCATTTTCCCTAAGTTTAGAAAATCAAACTATTTTTTTGCTTCTTATTTAAATACACTCCATAATAGCTTTCCTTTATAATTTTCTATAACATTAAAATATTATTTGTTTTACTTTTGTTTTGTTTTTATATTTATTTATTTTGCATAGAAAAGTGTGAGAGGAGAGAGAATGTCATTTTATGATTATAATAAACCATGTGGATTGCCACAATTGAACTTAATACATTGGGTTCAATTGTAGCAATCCTAATGTATAGGGAAGATATAGGGAAGCTGCTGTAAGTCAGTTTTTGTGATTTTTTTGAGATTTTCCCTATGTGTAGGGAATGGAAGCAACTTTAAGGTAGCTACTGAGAATGCTCTATAAACAAATCAAATCAAAAGATTGTACTTTTGGGGAAAGTGAGCTTACCAGACTAGGTGCAGCAGCCAATGAAGAGGTGAACGAAGGCATCTAGTTGGAGCCTGCTATAGAGTAGTGACCTCCCCGCATTGGTGGAGGTGACAATTGAAAAAGGGATTAAAAAATAATATTTAAATAAAATAGAAGGTAAAATAGATCCTTGTTAGAATTTGTAGTGAAAAATTAGTTGTAGAATAGATAAGCCATCATTACTAGAGATGCTCTAACATACCACACCAGCAAGGCAAGCCTCTTATTTGTATAAAGCCAGATACGCTTATCTTAAACCTCTTATACGCCTCTTTTCTCTGTCCTAGAGCATTTCCTTTTGGAGAATAGGTAAATTTTTCATAATAGTTAAACTTGATTATAAATAATATTTTAAAAAATAAAAGTATAATAGAGAATTTGTTAAAATGTGTATGAAAAAATGAGTAATTAAACTAAATATTTGTACATTTTAGGTAGTTATTTTGCCTATTTATGCTATTAGATGCTCTCATTTGTTTTGTTCTAAATCTTTAACAGTAAAAATTGCCTACTCATACTCTTATCGGGTTGTTCTGTTCTTCACTAGCTTCTGAGCTGTTTTTGTAGTTAATCGTCTTTTTTCATGCGTAAATGAGAAGTGAGACTAGAAAAATCGACAACATGTTAGTTTTCCGGGTTTTTTTTTTTTTTTTGAATGTACGTGTTTACAATTTATTGTTTCGTCGATGGCAATTCAAATGAAACCCAATAGGAAGAAAATGCTCTAAAATGTTCAGGCCTGCTTTATTAGATGACCTATATCTCCGATAGCCTAGATGAACCTGTTCAAGCAAGGCAATTAAGGAACCTTTGTTGGAAGATTAATACTTGAATGTCATATATTTAAATACCCAAATACATGACTTATTAGAATCTTATAAATAACTACATAACAATGCAAACTTGGCCGTGGTTCTGGTCAACCTGGATGAGCGTTATTGACGCAAGTATCCTTGCACTTGCTCGAAGCGCGACCACAAATTATGACACATATTGGAATTTTTGCTGGGTCTCTCCCATTGTCCTCTAAGTACTTCTCGAAGCACGACTTTTCATATTTGGCACAACCAATTAAGCATCTCAGAAATGCTTTTTGGCATTTCAGATGGGCTACTCCAAGGCATATTAGCAATAAAACTGCAATGGTTCGTACTCCTGACTGTCCCCCAACACCCATACTTATATATTAGTGTATTGATTCTTGGTTTAGGGATATCAAATAGTAAGCTAGGTATTTATATTTGTATATGAGATAGTAAGTCATTGCTCATGAATGAAGCATGTTTGCTCCATGATGTGTGTGAATACTACTTTCAATACCAGGAAAATCACATGCATCTCCTCCTAACCTAAGAAAAGAAGGAATGGACCAAATAAAAAGTCATTTGGAGGAGATGAGTGTGATTTTCCTGCTATTGAAAGGAGTATTCACACACGTCATGCAACAAACATGCTTCATTCATGAGCAATGACTTACTATCTCATATACAAATATAAATACTTAGCTTACTATTTGATATCCCTAAACTAGGAATCAATACCCTAATATATAAGTATGCGAGTTGGGGGACAGTCAAGAGTACGACCCTTGCTAATATGCCTTGGAGTAGCCCATCTGAAATGCCAAAAACCATTTCTGACATGCTTAATTGGTTGAGCCAAATATGAAAAGTCGTGCTTCGAGAAGTGTTTAGAGGACAATGGGAGAGGCCCAGCAAAAATCCAATATGTGTCGCAATTTGTGGTCGCGCTTGGAGCAAGTGCAACGATACTTGCGTCAATAACGCTCATCCAGGTTGACCAGACCCACGGCCAAGTCTGCATTGTTATGCAGTTATTCGTAAGATTCAAATAAGTCATGTATTTGGGTATTTAAATATATGACATTCAAGTATTAGTCTTCCAACAAAGGTTCCTGAATTGCCTTGCTTGAACAGGTTCATCTAGGCTGTCAGAGATATAGGGTGTCTAATAAAGTGGGCCTGGACATTTTAGAGCGTTTTCTTCCTATTGGGTTTCATTTGAATTGCCATCAACGAAACAATTAATTGTAAACACATTCAAAAAAAAAAAAAAAAAACCAGGAAAACTAACCTGTTGTCGATTTTTCTAGTCTCGCTTCTCATTTATGCATGAAAAAAGACGATTAACTGCAAAAACCGCTCGAAAACCAGTGAAGAACAGAACAACCCAATAAGAGTAGGAGTAGGCAATTTTTACTGTTAAGGATTTAGAACAAAACAAATGAGAGCATCTAATAGAAATAGGCAAAATAACTACCTAAAATGTACAAATATTTAGTTTAATTACTTATTTTTTCATACACATTTTAACAAATTTTCTATTGTACTTTTTATTTTTTAAATATTATTTATAATCATATTTAACTAGAAAAATTTACCTATTCTCCAAAAGGAAATACTCTAGGAGAGAGAAAAGAGACGCATAAGAGGTTTAAGATAAGCATATGTGGCTGTATAGAGCTTCCCTTGCTGGTGTGGCATGTTAGAGCATCTTCAGTAATGATGCTTATCTATTCTACTACTAATTTTTCACTCCAAACTCCAACAACTATCTATTTTACCTTCTACTTTATTTAAACATTATTTTTTAATTTGTTTTTTCTTTTTCCTTTTGCTCTCTCCCTCACCATGCACACCCCTCCCCTGACTTATTTTCCAGCCCAAATCCCCTTTCCCTCTCACTCTCGCTCACCACAACCAGAATTGTAGAGAAGAAGATTAACAACAAATGCATGCATTTCGGCTCCACAAACATCTCTCGATCTATCCTCCAATTTTTGGAAAGTCCATCAACTAACAAGAGGATTCTCATGAATCTTGAATGTAAAAGCCGCCAAAAAAAAATTAAAATAAAGAAAATAGTGTTGGTGTTGAAGAGCTGGAGGCGGAGAAAGAGAGGTGCGACGATTTGGTTTGATGGGTGTCGATTTTGGGGTGTGATTTTCGGATTTAATGGAAGGAGAGTTTTTCGGTTGTTTTGGTTTGTTGTTATTGGCCGAATTGGACGGAATTTTTATTCATAATGGGTTTTGATTCTCAAGTTGGTAGATTTAACGAAGTGTTATGGAGGAGAGAGCAAACCAGACGATTTTCTGGTCTAGTGGAGGAAGATGAGCAAACCAAAAATGGAGAAGAGAGAACTTGAGAAGGAGAGAGAGACAGAGGGAGGGAGAGAGAATAAATTGGTAAAAGTTCACGTACCCTCGAGCTACACCTAATTCACAATCTCTCCTTAAACTTTCATGCAATATCCCCTCAAACAACCAAATCCGATGTTATCCCAATTAATCAGTAAAATAAAAACAAAACAAAAAAAATACTAAGAGTATGTTTGAAAAAAAAAAAAAAAAAAAAATGTCTTTTTCTCTCCATACCTTGAAATGTTGAAAATTTATGAAGAAGGGGTGTTCCTAATTTCTGAAGACGATCTGTTGACAAGTTGAAAAAACGTGATTTCTGAAAAAAAGAAATCCTTCTGACACGCTTCAACAACAAATGGTGTCATGACTTTTCTTTCTTTCTTTTTTCCCTGTATTTATGTTTTTGTTTTTTTTTTTTAAAAAAAAAAATTTGACAAGACACAAACATTCAAAAAAAAAAAAAAAAAAATTCTCTTAAAGCACTAACAACAGATGTTCTATATGTCATTTCATTTCTTATGTTTAGGAAAAATTTCAAAAAAACCACAAAAATTTATTCACATCAAATTCCCTACAGTTAACCAACCATAAAGGGAGTGTTTCCTAATATGTAGAGTCCCAAAAATGGTTTCTTATACATTATTTTAATATAAGAACTTGTATTTTGTAAATAAATAATATTTTAATGGTATCAAGAAAGGTAAATGAATTATGCCATTGTGAAATATATTTTCATAAGGAAGTAAAAAGTAGTTATGTGCCTTAAACTTAAGGAAAAAAAAAAAAAATTGCTGCTAGTCCTCTTAGAGCATTCTCATTAAGCTCTTTAAATTTTTTTCTAAATTTAACTTTGAAAATGTACTTTTTTATTTATTTAACTAGCCACTTTTTAAACTGCCAAATATCAAACTCTCTAAATATTTATTTACTTTAACTAAATATTATTATTTTTTATTAATAAAAGTAATTGCCATTAAACTCTCTCACTTTGATTCCATGTGAGAGATTTACCAAAATGCTGCCCCATCAACCAAAATAATATTAAAAAATAAATAGCATTTGTTTTTGGTGTTTGTATATTTGGAGATGAGTTAAAGCAAATGTTAAATTTAACTTTGGATAAAGAGTTTGATAATTGATGTTTTTGTTGTGGATTTTGTTAAAATTTTAGAGAAGTGTATATTGAAGGGAAATACACAATCTCTGACACTAGAACCCCACTCCCTTATTAAACACTATTTATTTATTTATTTTTTTTAAAAAATTAACATCAAAATATTCTCACTTTTTATATTACACCATTCACTTTTTTTTATTATCCAAATAAAAAAATTATTATAAAACAAAATTTTTCTACTTTTCAATTCTATTTTTTTTCACTTTTCTATATCAATTGTTATTATTATTATTTTTTTATTTAAAATACATGAGCAGTACCATATTGCGCCATGTTGTTTAGAGTAATGATATAGGTTACGCGGCGTGCGTGAACAGTAACGCACGCCGCTGACGTGGCATGTGCCACGTTGTAACCTCTATTTAAAAAAAAAAAAAAAAAAAATCCAAAATCCTGCGTCAAAAACCCCCAGCCCCGTCCATTTGATTTCCCCCCAAAATTTTCCCCAAACCATTCTCCCTCCCATTCTCCCTCCAAACCAACCATTTCTCCCCCCACCGGCACCGTCATCTCCTCTCCCCATCGTTACTGCCGCCGACGACCCCAAACCCTTTCTCCCGAGAATCACATTTCATTTCCCCCTTTTTTCTCCCCAACCCATTTTCTTCCTCCACCGGCACCGTGAGTCTTCTCCTCTCCCCACCGTCACTGCTGCCGATGAGCCCAAAACTACCCCACTGTGCGATGACCAGCTCTACCACGCCTGGGACCCTCACCGACCTGGCCCATTGGCACTGCCGTTAAGGTCAACAGCGCAGACTCCGATATCGCCTTCAATTGCACCAGGCGGCCTCCACCACGCCAAGAAGGTCAAGGCCTCTTGAGACCCTCGGGCTCTTTGAGACTTTTACAAGGTTGAAAAACCCAGGCAAAGTTAGAAAGCCATTTCATTTTGATTTTATTTCCACATCTGTCACTTTCTGCTTTGTCTATTACGTTTCAATTTCGTTCTCAAATTTTTCATGGGTTATTTTCTATTTCAAATATAATGGTGAAATATTTGTCTTGGAGTTTTCTATTGCTTAGTTCTTCTTATCCTTTGCCCTTCCAGAAATCTCCTCTTCATCAATGTCTCTCTCAGGTACTCTCTCTCACATTAGATTTGACTGATTGGTTAGTTCTAGTGCTTGTTTTACTTAGTGACTTATGGAGCTTTGTTGGAAAAAGATTTGCTGAAGAAGAAAAGAAGTGGGTTTATCTCAGTGTTTTATTTCCTTTTTACCAACGCGATGATATGTTCGGCTTAGCATCTTGCGGACCCAATTCATAATTTTCTGTTGTTTGCATTGTGATGGCTGATCAGATGGTTACAAATTGTAAATTTTAATGTATTTTCATTTATTGGGTGCTGGAATTTAGACTACTGGGCATAGGTACAAATATGAGAAATTATCATTTTGCTAGAATTTTTTTTTTTTTTTTTTTTTTTTTGGTGTTTCTATTTGGACCATTGTAATTGGTCTCTGTGTTATTTTTTCTGCATAGGATGAGAAGGTCTATAGTAATTTCTAATTAATCACTGAGAAGATAACTTTTATGATGTTGGAAAATTTTATTTCAGTACTAAAATCTTGCTTTCTTACTTCTAATTTTTAGTGGTGTTGTAGCTTAAAATCTTCTTGTGGTGTTGAATGAGGCCAATGTAATCAATATATGAATTTGTACCATAGAGTTCTTAAGGCCAGTTAAAACTTCTTAAGAGCTTTTTTGACCGAGGGGTTACTCGAGTAATGAGTGCTTTTATCAAGAGTAGAAGATGATTTAGCCTCTAATTTTGTCTCAAAAGTGCATGCTAGGATTTATCAATAAATTTTCTGGCATTTTCTTTTAAGAAGCAAAATGCTACATTTCTTCTATACTGGTTGAGGAGTGCTTGTAATTGGATAGTAAATGATATTATTATATCGATTTTGATGTTGAAATATGTTGTTCATATGATTGCTAAGATTTTATGCTAAGCTTTACTTTGTTAACCTAATTGATGATTGATACTTGATCCATATGTATGTGTGCTAGTGTGAGGGACTTTCCTAACGTAATTGCATTTCTTGATGACAGGCATTGCCTCTTTCCTGATGATGTTAAAAGATCATGTTCTACAATATGGTTGAGAAAAGACAACAATTATTTCCTTCATGTGACTAAACATAAGATTCTTTTGTTCTTCTGTTTTTATCCCTCTTGATTCACTGTGTATTTGGTAGGTTGTAGGTACCTAGTGAATTGTACATAAAATTGATTATTGGAATGCTCCCAACTCTTGGCCTTATGTAAAATTAATTATTCTATGTGTAAGTTTGTTTCATCTCATTTGATTCTTTTAGCAAGTGTTGTTTGCAAGAATTTATGATGGAATTAAACATTCTCAAAAAATTGTGAAGGATTGGTTGTTTGTTTGACAAAAAATGGTTAAGCTGAAGGAAAATATTGAATTCAAAAACGGATGCAATATAATCTTATGTCTTGATAGAGAAACATGCAGCCGATTGATAGCTAAATTTGCACATGTTTTGGCCACCTCACAATGCTAATGTGTGCTGAAGGTTGCAAGCATAGCAAGGGCATTGTTGATAACCATATAGCTTTATTCCTTTCTGTTTTGCAAGTGAAAGATATATTTGTTGTCAAAGTTTCAAGCTTGAAAAGCAAGTAGAAAATCACACAAGACTTTTTCGACAACACATCATGACTTTGACAAAACAAAACCAACAAAGTACATTTAATTTTCACGAACTAAAAGATTCTATGCTTCAATAGTATGAAAATATTGAAGGATGTAGCAAAACAGAACAAAGAGAATTTTACAAGCTTGCAACATTAGTTTACAGTTGACCCATAAAAGGAAAAATGTAACCTCTTCCTTTTGGCAAACATGCAAAATACTTGCAAAATAATAAAATAAGCCTATTTAGGGTATCACTTGAATACATTTTAGTAATGAATTTGTACACCAATAATTTACAATAAGCAACCAAGCAACTCATCATAGAAAACGCTGAGGACCTGCGATCCCATGAGTCTGATTACATTAAGGAGTTTTGTGCAACCAGAACATGCAAAGAGATATATTGAATATACAAGAAGTTGAGGCCCATCATGGCTATGCCGAAGACTACAACTGATGCAATACAGCATGAATGGCCTTCAAATAAAGCTACATCAAAATCAAAGTAGTCAATAAGAAAAGGACCAATAAGTCAAACATTTAAAAACACATGCATTTTAGCGAAAACAAATTTGGATATATTTTAGACAGCCATGTGAGAATGAACTAAATGGAAAGGTCGTAGTGGGCTAGTTTTAGTCAACCTGAGTGGTTCTTTCTTAATAGCATGGATTTATAAGAGTCAAGCATAATGTTAAAAAAGTTCATGCTAAAAGAGGACTTCCTATTTTGAGTTAATCCCATTGTTCTTATGTGTCACAATTATCCAAACATGCTTTTGACTCTTCCTTCGTAACACATCTACATATTGGAGATACTTTCTGCAACTGAAAGAAACAATTCACTTCACCTTCCCTAGGTTTAGAAGTGATGGTGGCATAATTGGAACAGCAGTAGGTAACTATATGTTTCCTTTGGCTCCATTGAGGCCAGAACTTTGGTCTTGGTGTTGCCTCACAATTCAAGAGAAGTTAGCAATGGGATGGTACAAAACAACAACCATCCCTTCTTTCTAATTTTGTGCCAAAAATTCACCAAATTAAACTTCAAGAGGAGAATTTTATAAAAAAAATTGATGTCTTCTCAAGAGTTTTGTAGAATATCATCATATAAATTATAGACCAATTGCATGCCACCATTTTTTTTTTTTTTTTTGGATAGGTAATTACATGCCACCATTTACATAGTATTACCTACTAGGTAACGCATCTGAAATGTATAAAAAGATTGGAAGCACAAGTAGCAAGCCATGAAAACAGCATAACTTCAACTCATTTGGTGGCATCTTCAGTAATTTTGATGGTTCCAACTCTCCATTTAGAAGACGCTGGACTAATAATGCATTTTTCTACCAAGAAACAAAAGAAAGTGACTTCTTTTTTCTTTTTCCTTTTTTTTTTTTGGAAAAAGGAAGTTAATAAAAGTAGCAAGACAAATGTGACTACTTTTGCAGCAAAATGTACTCATATCTAAAGCTACGTGCTGTTTCCTCAAACCAATTTAATATGCTTGGTTTATTATGGACCCTAAGAGCAACAAATCTTACATATTGAAGGACTTGAGTCCTCAACTATGAACACAAACTATGCCCAAAAAAAGTAAAGGATTCATCTCATCATGTAAAGGCATAACACTGTCTCTCTTTCATTCAAATGCTTCTAGTATTTGCTATTTACTTGCTTGCAAATTCTTATAAAGAGAACCATGCCATCATTTTCTATTTACTCTTGCTTAGAATTTGATTGTTCAAAGATAACATACTTCATGCAATAAACTAAATTATCAACATCAAAAGAAAAGCAACTCACATAATGGTGGAACATCTCCACAACCTTCTCAGCTTTTTCAACAGTACTCATAGTGATAAACCCAAACCCTCTACTTTGATATGTTCCCCTCTTGTAATTCACCTATAACAAAATCAGTAAATTAGCATAATTTCATGGCAGAAAATTCCCCATCTTCCAGTTTTACTCTCTCACACACACAAGAACCAACAAAAATGCAAACTTTACCTCATCAATCTCAACAATTCCAACAAGATGATGTCATGTGAATGAATTCTCCAAAAAAAAAAAAAAAAAAAGGCTTCTCACAAGCCCAAAGATCTGGAGAGCGCATTGGAAGATGTTCACCCCCAATGTTGCTGCATTCACTTATTTTTATATTAATGGACAAAATCAATTATTAGCTTACACAAGTTGAAAAACCATAAGCAACAAGTATGCATAAGAAGCTACGAATCAACAGCAATGAGGGAAAGGTTAAAAAGAGACCAAAAAGAAAGAAAGGAAAAAAAAAAAAAGAGTTGGGGATTTCAAAATTAAGCTCTAGCCTTAATTATAACATGTTGCATGCCACTTTTGAATCAGCACAAGTTCATTATCCATTTTACATTGATGGTTCATCAAATCCGTACAAATTTCAACTTTGCAAACAAGTTTAAGGAGAGCTTAAGGTCTTAGGTCCATGGCGGGGACACTCTGAAAACAAAACATTTGACAATAACACAACTCCACTAGAATAGACAGTGATATCTTAGAATGGGAACTTGAGAGAGTTTAGAGGTGCTCCAAATGAACCAATAGCTATTCATATACTTTTCTAATGACCACCAAATGGCTTTTTGCCTTCTTAATGAGGTGTATAAGAGAATGTGCTTTTTGGAAGGTATTCACATAGAATTGACCCACATAAACAAAACAAAGGTGTTCATATAGAATTAGTATTGGTGGGCTCTTTTTTGGCTTTTTTCCTTCATATATTCAGAGGCATCATAAAAGTTATCATCTGAGTGATGAAGTAGATTTTGCTATAGACCTTATCATCATACGCAAATAACATTGAGACCAATTACAATGAACAAAAAAAAAAAACTCAATTTTCTAACAATATTATACTTCTCGTGTCAGACCTTATTCAATGTATGCCCAAGAATATAAATTCCAGCACCCAACCAATGAAAATATATTGAAATTTACAATTTTTTAACCATCTAATCAGCCACCACAATGCAAACAACATAAAATCATGAATTGGGCCTGTAAGAAACTAAGCTGATCATGTCATCGCATTGGGCAAAAGGAAATAAAACAATGAGATAAACCCAGCAAATCTATTTCGAACAAAGCTCCATAAATCACTAAGTAAAACAAGCACTAGAAGCTAACCAATTAGTCAAATCTAAAGCGAGAGAGAGAGAGTACCTGAGAGAGACATTGATGAAGAGGAGATTTCTGGAAGAGGTGAAAGGATAAGAAGAGCTAAGCACTAGAAAACTCCAGGACATATATTTCATCATTAATTCTCACTCGGTCTTTCTCATAAACGAAGCTTCCTTTTCACAAAGAAAATACCAACAACCCATTTGAAACAGAGAATAAGCAATGAAAAATTTGAGAGCCCATGAAAAATTTGAGAACGAAATTGAAACGTAATAGACAAAGCAGAAAGTGAAAGATGTGGAAATAAAATCAAAATGAAATGGCTTTCTAACTTTGTCTTGGTTTTTCAACCTTGTAAAAGTCTCAAAGAGCCCGAGGGTCTCAAGAGGCCTTGGCCTTCTTGGCGTGGTGGAGGCCGCCTGGCGCAATTGAAGGTGATATCGGAGTCTGCACTGTTGACCTTAACGGCAGTGCCAATGGGCCGGGTCGGTGAGGGTCCCAGGCGTGGTAGAGCTGGTCATCACACGGTGGGGTGGTTTTGGGCTCATCGGCGGCAGTGACGGTGGGGAGAGGAGAAGACTCACGGTGCCGGTGGGGGAAGAAAATGGTTTGGGGAGAAAAAGGGGGGAAATGAAATGTAATTCTCGGGAGAAAGGGTTTGGGGTCGTCGGAGGCAGTAACGGTGGGGAGAGGAGATGATGGCGCTGGCGACGGTGCCGGTAGGGGGATAAATGGTTGGTTTGGAGGGAGAATGGGAGGGAGAATGGTTTGGGGAAAATTTTGGGGGGAAATCAAATGGACGGGGGTGGAGGTTTTTGACGCAGGATTTTGGAATTTTTTTTTTTTTTTTTTTATAAAAAAAATAGAGGTTATGACGTGGCACATGCCACGTCAGCGGCGTGCGTTACTGTTCACGCACGCCGCGTAACCTGTATCATTACTCTGTTGTTTAACAGCAGGGTAGGTGATAAAGGCACGACTTTGTCATTCCAAAGTCATGACCTTTTGTTGTTGAGGCGTGCTAAAGGGGTTTTTTTTTTCAGAAATCACGTTATTGAGATGTTTTAGAAATGAGTAATCTTTGGAATAGACGCTGGCGCATGCATCAAGATGATGCACGCCAGGCACAAAATTTTTTTTTTTATTATTTTATTATTATTTTATTATTTTTTTTAAAAAAAAAAAAAAAAATTTTGCACTGTCGTGCGTGGGCGTGCCACGCACGACGCGTGCTGCTAATCAGGACTCTTTAGAAATTAGGAACCTCATCAGTCTGGCACGGTACCGTGATTGAGAGAGAAAAAGGATTTTGGAATAACTTTAAAATAGAAAATAAAATAAATAAAAAACATACCCGTGCGATTAATCCTCTGAACGAGATGACAAATCCGAAGGTGGCTAGTGGAGGGTTGCGGCCTAAAACAGTTGGGAGGGAGGTCCGGCGAGGGGATTTTTTCCAGGAAGATCTTAGTGGGGCGGAAATTGAGGGAACGGTTATGGATATTCCTAAACCGCTGGGTGATACATCTGAAAATCATGCCAACAGCTCTGATGTCCACCTGGGCACGGAAAGATGTGTAGAAGGGGGAGTGGTGATAATGGGCGGCAGTTTGAATGAGGAAGTTACTGCAGATATCCAAGGAGGTTTGGCATCTTCTAGCAGTTTTCACTTCTTCAACCCTTTTGAAGGGGCCCATCAGCTCACAAGATACAAGACCTGGTCTAAGGTCCACGCGGGATATGCCTATAGACTTGGATGGTTGCTATGATACTCTAGGCAATCAGGCCCAAGCAAAGAAATCAGTTAAGGGGAAGGGGACGAGGACCTCGAAGAAGAGTGCGCGTGTTGACCAGCAAGCACCAGTTATAGCCGAACCTAAAAACTGTGGTGGGAAAAGGAAGAAATTAAGGAGACCTTACGGTGGGTAGTTTGGGATTTGATGATGACAGGATTGTGGGATTTATGGGGAAAGGTATCAAACGAGGAAAATCTGGGTAGGGGGCAGCAGTGGCTGATCCGAATGATGAGGCTGAGGCTGGTTTACAGCGCGCCAGTCAAAATGAGCATCTTGAGCTGGAATTGCAGGAGGCTTAGGAACCCCGGGTAATTCGCGACCTTTGCCAGATGGTGAAGGAAAAGAAATCCAAAATGGTTTTGTAATGGAGACTAAGTTGCACTTGACAAAACTTGAGAGGATTCGGATAAAAGTTGGGTTTGGCAGTGTTTTCAGGGTTGACAGTGTGGGGCAGAGCGGTGGTTTGGCACTGCTGTGGACTGATGATTTTTCAATGAATATACAAAATTATATCAAGTGTCACATAAATGCAGAGGTGCATACGACTTCATTGGATCCGACATGGAAATTTACTGGGTTCTATGGCAACCCGGAAGCATGGAAATGATATGAATCATGGAGCTTGTTGCGACATATTAGTACCTTGACTCCATGTATGTGGTTGTGTGTTGGAGATTTTAACGAGATCGTGGAAGATGCAGAAAAATATGGGGTGCATCATAGATCCCGGGGGCAAATGGAGTAGTTCAATTCCACTTTGGAATTTTGTCACTTATATGACCGTGGGTTTTTTGGGCCCAAGTACACATGCTGTAACAGAAGGGATGGGAAACGCTTTATTATGGAAAGGCTTGATAGAGCTGTTGGCAATCCTGAGTGGATTGATTTGCATCCTGGCACGCGGGTGGATGTCCTGGCGGCTAGAAGTTCGGATCATGCGGCCATCTCTATTTCTTTACTTCCAGTGTTAACAGGGCAAGGTAGGAGGTCACCTAGATTTAATTATGAGGCTGCATGGAATAAAAGTGAAAGTACCTGAGAGTTAATTAGGAAGGTTTGGCGTATTAAAAAGCCTAGTGGGGATGGCTGGGGGCTGTGCAAAAAAATCTGAAGGAATGTAAGAAAGTTTGATTACAGTGGAGAAGAACTAATGCTGACCAGGTAGAAGGAATTATCCAACCAAAAACTCGGGAGATTAAAACTCTTCAGGAGTATGATGGGCTTCTCGATATGGATCCTATCCGAGAGTTACAGCAGGATGTTAGTGTGCTTATGGAAGCGGAAGAGCAAAAGTGGAGGCAAAGAGTCAAGGAATTATGGCTCAAAGAGGGGGACAAAAATTCAAAGTATTTTCATGCTTGCACTTCTCAACGAAAACGTGCAAATACGATTACTCAAATTTTTGATGAGGGGGGCAATGTTTGTAGTACTTCAGAAAGGATCCAAGAAGCTTTCATCAAATATTATGAAAAGCGGTTTACTTCAACTATTCAAGCAGGTAACGTGAAAATTTTGGAGGGGATGAATGGGAGAGTTTCTGCGGCTATGAATGTCGAACTGATCAGAGATCTTACCATAGAGGAGGTTCAAGCAGCAGTATGGCAAATGGCACCTTTAAAAGCCCCGGGTCCTGATGGTTTTCCAATTTTCTTTTATCAGAAGAATTGGGCTACTCTCGGTGGGGAGGTATGTGAAGCATTTTTAAAATTTTTTAATTTGAGCCTTCTAGATGTAATTGTGAATAGAACGCATATTGCTCTAATTCCGAAATTAAAAAACCCCTCTAAGGTATCCGAATATCGGCCTATAAGTCTCTGTAACGTTCTTTACAAAATTTTGGCCAAGGTTCTTGCAAACCGTTTAAAAGGTATCCTCCCTCATATTATTTCATGGAACCAAAGTGCATTCATTTCAGAGCGGCTAATTTTGGATAATATTTTAGTTGCATATGAAGCCTTGCACACAATGCACTCCTGAATGTGGGGTAAGCAGGGGTATGTGGCGTTTAAGCTTGACTTGAGTAAGGCTTATGATAAGGTGGAGTGGAGTTTTTTGGAAGCAGTTATGAAGAAATTGAGGTTTGATTTGAAATGGATTCGGTGGATCATGCAGTGTGTTACAACGATACAATATGCAGTTATTGTTATTGGAGAGTCTGTGGGAAATATTAGACCAACAAGAGGAATAAGACAAGGTGATCCACTATTCCCTTATATTATCTTTCTTTGTGCGGAAGTGTTGAGTTTTAAACTAAATCAAGCCGAGCGGAGAGGTTGATTAACAGGAGTGCCCACATCCCCAGGAGGTCCCAGATTAAACAACTTGTTCTTTGCGGATGACAATCTAATTTATTGTAAGGCACAACCCGATGATTGGAAATCTCTATCTAACACAATGAGAAGTATGAGATTGCATCAGGGCAATGGTTGAATAGAGACAAAAACTTCTATTTTTTTCAGTAGAAGCACAAGTCAAGAGATGAGGGAGTTTATTCTCCAGTTGTCAGGAGTTCCGGTTACGCAAAGTTATGACAAATACTTGGGTCTTCCAGCTCTTGTGGGAAAATCTCGGTTCAAAGAATTCCATGATATCATAGAGAGAGTGTGTAAACAACTCATAGACTGGAAAACAGAATTTTTGTCACAAGCTGGGAAAGAGATTCTTATTAAAGCTGTGGTACAGGCTATCCCTACTTACAGTATGAGTATATTCTTATTACCAAATACTTTTTGCAGGGAATTGAATTCACTCATGCAGAGGTTTTGGTGTGGCCATAAGGAAAATGATAGGAAAATACATTGGATGAGCTAGGATAATATGGGTTTTTCGAAATCTAAAGGGGTACTATGGGCTTTCGAGACCTTATTTCTTTTAATAAAGCACTCTTAGCGAAGTAGTTTTGGAGGTTGATGCAACAACTAGAGAGTCTGGCTGGACAAATTTTAGGAGCAAAATATTATCCGAGGGGATTGTTGCTAGGGGCGAAGGTGGGGAGCCGTCCCTCATTGGCATGGCGTAGTATTTTGGCAGTAAGGGAGTTGGTTCAAGAAGGGTTGATTTGGCGTGTCAGGGATGGAAAATCGGTGAGAATCTGGGGAGACAAATGGATTCCTTGTCCTATAACTTTTGCAATACAATCTCCATGCATCATATTGGGAGAGGATGCTACTATGAATGAGATTATTGATATGGGGATGGGGGGTTGGTATGTGGATCTTATCCGCGATATTTTTATAGGTTCTGAAGCTATATTATTTGTAGTCTTCCTTTGAGTAGATACCATTCTCCAGATAGATTGATTTGGAGGGCCACTAAAACAGGTGACTTTACTGTAAGGAGTGCTTACTTCTTGGAAAAAGAAAGATTAGCAAGAGACAAAGGGGAAGGATCAAACCAGTCCGGAAATAATGCTCACTGGAAAACTCATTTGGGTTTAAAGGTTCCAAATGCTACTAAATTTTTTCTCTGGAGGGCTTGCAGAAATATTTTGCCCACAAAGGATAATTTGTTGAAGAGGGGGGTGGTTAGGGATGACTTGTGTTTAATTTGTGGACTGTGCAGAGAATCAGTTCAACACATATTGTGGGAGTGTCCATCTGGCTAGCTGTAGACGTCTGGGGAGTTTCCAAGCGCACTACTCAAAAATACTCTGTGACAGGACACTCTTTTATGGCATAGGAAGAGATGGCTTTGTTTGCGATCACTGCGTGGAGAATTTGGCATAGGCGAAATGGGGTTTTACATGGAGAGCAATTCATTCACCCGAACCAGTTGGTTAGGGAAGCTGAGGATTTCTTTCGACAATATACAGATGCAAATGGGTTGAAACCCCAGGCTAATATGCTCATGTCCCCCATGAAGTGGATGGCCCCACCGTTTGGCAGATACAAGCTAAATTGGGACATAGCATTGAGTACAGAACATAAACGAATGGGTATTGGAATTCTTGTACGTGATTTTCAGGGCTATGTGCATGCAGCCTTGAGCAGAACTATCCATGTTTTTCCGGAACTCGTGTGTGCGGAAGCAATGGGTGCTTTAGCGGCTGTTGAACTAAGTAAGGACTTGGGAGTTTACAAGATGTAATTTTGGAAGGGGATTGCCTACAAGTGGTCAAAGCTATTATGGACAGCAGAGCCCCTGCGGACAAATAGTGGGAGAAGCTAGAGTGGTCCTTAATTCAAAAAGGAATTGGATGATTTGCCACGTAAAAAGGGAAGCAAATGTAGTGGCACACAAGCTTGCAAGGGCAGTGGCGAGAGATTCACCAGATCATATTTGGATAGAAGATACACTTACTTTTATATTTGATGTAGTTACTTTAGAGTGTTCGGCTCTTTAATTTGGAATTTTTGTAAGACTCTGGATATTTTCTCATTTTATGATATGAAAGATAACTTGATATTTTAAAAAATAAGCATATATCACAGAAAGTATACATTAAGTAACAATTTACAACTTAAAAAAGTAAACGTGAATTTTTATTACTATGTGATAATAGCTTAAACGTGTGCATTTTTTTTTTATTAATAGTAAACATTATCATAAATGATTTATAATTCTTGCATTTTAGATTTAATTATGGAATAATGCTTAATTATTGAACTTGAGCTTAACGTAAGAAATGATTATTTGTAGGAATTGGTAGCAAGGAAAATTGGGCTTTTTAACCAAAAACAAATGCCATTCGTGGGACCAAACACTACTTTCAACTTTGTAAAAATACACAAAGGCCAAGGATGCAAGTCCAAGCTTGCTTTGTCGGAATTTGTCCCTCATTTAGCGACCAACTGCTGTCGTGATAACTGATAAGCGCATATGAATGAGAACAAACGACAACATCTGAGTTGTTGCAGATGTACAGCAGACGCGTGAACCAAAAACTCAAACAGAAGAGATGACATCCAGCTGTGATTTAATTGAGCTGCGTTTGGAGGAGACGATGCAGAAAAAATGGGCTGTACGTAGGTGTTTAAACAAATACACATGCCAAAATCATATATATATATATATATATATATATATATATATATATATAATATTAGGGATAAAATTAGAATAAATTTTATTAACAATTTATGTGCATCCCAAATATTATTTAAAAAAAGACTCATGTCATTTTTATAAACTTTATTGAAGGAAATTTCTCAAATCCTGTTTGGAAGAAAACTTTGTCCTTAATTTTTTATTTAAGGCTATGGATGAAATCTAATGTATATATTTTCTGTTCTTGAGACCATTTTGGATGCCCTTCATAGATTAGTGATTGAATGATGAGAATGACAATATTTTTAGAATTATTTCATGTTGACAAGTTATTTTGATTCATTATTATTTTGTTTATATCAAATGCTTACTTTTTGTTTGATTTGTTATGATTCAAAATCATAATTAATGCTTAATCTCTCTCATTT
The DNA here is from genome assembly GCA_016403345.1 of Corylus heterophylla. Taxonomy (NCBI): domain Eukaryota; kingdom Viridiplantae; phylum Streptophyta; class Magnoliopsida; order Fagales; family Betulaceae; genus Corylus; species Corylus heterophylla. The sequence goes on from JADOBO010000054.1 coordinate 46,794, forward strand.
TTTTTTTTTTTCATATGTTATTAAAATCAAATCTTCAATCAAACCCATGCCCAATGGACTTTCTTTTTAATTGTTTTTTTATTGTTAAATCTTTCGATTAGGAAAGTTGATTCTCTACTTGGTTAACTTAAAAATGTTCTCGAAAATACCTAATAGAATATTAGACGAATCCTTTAAGCTGTAGTGGTTTCCTATTAATTTTCTCTTGGCTCTATTTTAGTTATTTTAGTTTTGTCGATTTAACCATTAGCTTACTCCACTTCTTAGCAGAAAACAAAAACCGAATCTTTTTTCTTTTTTGCAGGATAAGAGAAATTTTACTTTAGTTTCTACCATTTCATGTGGATCGTACCTAAGTTTCACAATCTTTTTGACGCAGCACTATGCCATGAAAATGTGGTTTAATTTTGAGAAATATTATGGCATAATTTTGGTAACAACCACTTAGGTCTATCCAAAGCTTAACCCATTCTGATAGGGTTGGCAATGTCTTTATGGAACTATAATACAATATCAATGTCTCAATTCTCAAATATCAAACGAATACAACTCACTCACCAGCAGGCAGCAATGCAACCGAATCCAACATCAGGTGGCTACCCCAAGCTAATGACGTACCCCAGCTAATGACGTCCGGTTACTTTTTGTAAGTCCATTATTTTTCTTGTGTAAAGAAAATATTCAGTCTTGTACACCTTGAATTGGTGGATACCTTTGTCGCCTGATAAGCTTGAAATAAAACAACATTCTACAATAAATATCAATATCAATATCAAGTTATGAACCAAACCAAAAAATGCTGTTAGCACTCTCCCACGGTCCCACATCCATCAATTACATCAAAGGCACATTATAATATAAAAAAAATCAAGTCGTTTGTGCTAAAAATAGAAAAGAAGAAAAAAAATACACTTTATCCCTCGAACTATTTAGCTATTTGCAATTTTACCCACAATATTTAAAAAGTGACACTTAACCCCCCTCCCCCAAAAGTATCTAACATTGGCAAAAATGACTAATATTTACACTTACCCCCAGAAGTAATTTATATTTACACTTTATCCCCCGAAACCTAGATACTTTGTGGGGGTCAATTGTAAACATAAATTACTTCAGGAGGGTAATTGGGGGCTTTGTGTTAATGTTTGAAACTTTGGGGGGTTTTATGTCACTTTTTAAATATTAAGAGTACAATTACAAATTTATGAATACTTCAGGGGTTAAAATGTATTTTTTCCAAAATATATATATATATATATACCAAACTGTTAGCCGTAAAAAAAAAAATTCTTTTTCACAAACATCAAGCTAAACAAATAAAAAAAAAAAATTGTCCCATCTCTATCTTTATGCTTCTTAATCTTGTTTACATCAAATCATTGATTCATTGGAATGAATGTGGGCATGAGGAGCATGTGGGCTTGGATAAAGCTGACTGAAGACCCTCCAAGTTCACAGGATATGAGCCGCTCTCTTGTGAGAAGTGCTACACAGTCTAATTTTTTTTTTTTTTCCAAAAATTGGTTTTCAAATGATATGTTACAATCTCATGAGATTTATTATTTTTGAAAATGTGTCACCAATTCATGAGATGGTGACACATCATTTGGAAACAAACTTTTAAAATAAAAATTTAGGATGTTTAACATTGCTCCTCTATTGCATTAGCATCATAAATTATGTAATGCACATTAAATTATGTGTCATGTTTGTGCACATGCGTTTACATTGTAAAAAAAAAAAGTATAAGGAAAATGAAAGTGATCAAAATGTGATCAAAATCAGCTGTTAGAAATAATTTGAATCAATGATCAAACTATAGAATTTAATCTGACGGTCAAAATCATTTATTGGTTAAATGGAGTCGGGCTCATCTTCGATTAGACATGCAGTAGATTGAAATGAAAAAAAGGTGGCGTGCGTTTGAAAAAAAAAAAAAAAAAAAAACTCTTTAGCTTTAGTAGGGGTGGGCAAAAACCCGCCCAACCCGCAAACCCGCCCTGTGCGGATTTTAAGTGTTTTTTTGCAGGTACAGGTGGATTTCGCCCAACGCGTGCAGGGCGGAGCGGGTTGTGGGTTTTGAAAATTTTTCCTTGCAGATACCTGCCCCGCCCAACCCCGCATCATTTTTTTCTTGCGCCGTTTCTCCTCTCTCTCATCTCTCACGTCTGCTCTCTCCATCTCCTGCTCTCTATCATCTCTCTTGCTCTCTCTCTCTAGTTTGTTCTCTCTCTCGTTAGTGGCTCTCTCTCCATCTTTTGTCTGCTTCTCTCTTCGTCTATGCCACCGCTCGACATCCTCAGGCCACGAGCTGCTGCGCCGCTCCCACCTCAAGACCACGATACTCTCTCAAGAGATCTTAAGTTCTTGGTCCAGATTTCAATTTTTTTTCTCACTCGTCCAGATTTAATTCCAAGTTCATTGGTTTAGGTTTGATTCAAGGGTTCTGATGTAGGGGTTGTGTAAATTGTTTTTGTTTAGGAGGAGAAGAAACCTGCAAAAGAGATGAAACGAAAATGGAGAAGAAACCAGAGGATAAGAAAGAGGAAAAGAAAGAAGAGAAACCGACAGAGAAGCCAGTGGAGGAAAAAAAGGAGAGGAAGGAGAGGATCTGAGGAAGAGAGAACCCAACCCGCACAACCCGCCCCGATCCACCCCACCCTGCAACACCCAACCCGCGCAGATATTGTTCATTGTGCTCGGGTGGCAGGTTGGAATTTCCAAAACCCGCAGTGTGAGGGACGGGTGAGAAAAATGCCAATACCCGCCCCGTGCCCACCCCTAAGCTTTAGATTTTCGAGTTTTGAGGTAACAATTATAAAATTAGTGAAAATTCTTAGCCGTGCGATTAAAATTGGTTAAAATTGTATCTGTTGGATTAAATGATGGATTACAGTTGTAAGGCATGACCCGTGTGAGTATTATATAGTGTTTTTCATGTTTACATGAGCTCTTGAATCTAATGGTCCGAATTGAATTAAAAAATGCTAAATCGTAATCATTGCTCAAGATTGTGGTACAAAGTACAACCCGATATCAAGGACAATACAAAATTCATTGAGTCACAATCGATCGGACTAATGCACAAGGATTAATGATCAAACATACAAGGTTGATAGATAGATCCAGCCATTGATTTCCAAATCAACAATCTTATGAAATTGCATCATGCTAAACCAATCAAAATCAAATGCACTAGAAGAGTTATATAGAGTGATACATGATATCATTGTGTTTTGTTCATGATACATTTGACCAAGTCTAGAATCCAATGCACTAAGATCCATCGTGATGAAAAGAATTATTATATATCTAAAAAAAAAAAATCGGTGGATATATATTAAATAATAATAATAATAGAAAAAAATTTATAGGTTTTAATTTAATAGGAAATTTTGTTTTTAATAGGCTATTTTTTTTTCTTCAAGAACATTAGTGGCGGCCTCTGACAGTCGTCACTAATGACACTGCATAGTAAAAAATAAAAAATAAAAAAGAATGTGAGTTTTCGGGGCAATGCAATTGATCCTATATATATATATATATAATAGAAAAAAAAAGTTATTTCTTTTTATATTAATTATTGGTGAATTTTTTATTTTTCTAGTTTCTATCCTTATGTTATATAGAAATTATTATTATTATTATTATTACTATTATTATTATTATTGTTATTTATATTTCTTAATGTAAGACCTCAATATATGATTTTGATCCAAACATTTTTCAAAATTTCAATTAGTCCGATCCATCATAGAAAACCCCTATATAAATGATGTTTATGTTGTCCAAGTGAATTAGTTTGATTGAACGTAAGGTAATCAAATGATTGATCCAATTGGACATAATTAAATTTTCAATCAAACATCCGATTGCTCAAACTAATGCACTAGGATTGATAAGATTTTCTTATCATGATTGATCGGACTATTGCACAAAGATTATATGGGACGATTGATTGAATGTTCGATCGATCCTACAATCCTATCACGATCCATCAGACTAATTCGTCGGGATCGATTAGACGTTCTTCTCATGATTGATCAGATTAATGCACAATGATAATACAAAATCCATTGATTCACGATCAATCAAAGGACTAATCGAATGTTCGTTAGATCCTATGATCCTATCAGGATCGATCAGACAAATGCACTAGGATCAATCAGATGTTCTAATCATGATTGATCGGATTCATGCACAAGGATAATACAAACTCCAGAAAAGTCATGATCGATCGGACTAATGCACAAGGATTGTTCGGAAGATCAAATCGAATGTCAATCAATCAAATGATCCTATCACGATCGATCAGGACTAATGCACCAGGTTTGATATGATGTTTTTGTCATGATTGATCGGACTAATGATAATATCAGATGTTCAATCGATCCTACGATTCTATTACAATCAATCAGACTAATGCATTAGGATTGATTAGATGTTTTTATCACAATTGATTAAATTAATGCACAATGATCTATCAAATGTTCTTATAATGATTGATCAGACTAATGCACTAGGACAATACAATATTCATTGTTTCACGATTAGGCGTGTCAACCCAATCCCAATTATTGGCCAAAACCGAAAAACTAAAACTGACGAAGTACCCCTGTTATTGATTTTGAAAAACTGGAACCAATTAACCGACTAATTCCGGTTACTCAGTTCCCAATTATTCATACCAGATAGCCGATTTTTTGAAATTTTTGTATTTTGGGGGTGTATAATCAGCTTGACTTAGGGTGTGTTTGGGAGTGCGTTTTTTAAAAAAATAATCTGCGATTTTAAACCAAATTGCAACTTTAGGGTGTTTGGGATTGCGATTTTAAAATTGCAAATTTTAAAATCGCAAAAAAATCTGCGATTTTCATAAGCTGATTAAATGGTGCTTATTTGAAAAAGTACGAATTTAAAACAAAATCACGATTTCTATTAAAAAGATATTTGGTGCAATACTTACCTTTTTTAGAACGGGAATGAAAAAAATACGAAGAATACCTACCTAAAATATCTTAAAACCCTTCTTTTCTCTTTTTTTTTTTTTCTTCATCCTCTTTGTCTTGTTCATTCTTATTGGTAATTTGGTTATGAAACCGCAATTATATGCTAATGTTATCCAAACACTCAATTGATAAAAAAAGTACTTTTTAATATATTTTACCAAATGCCTGTGCGATTTTAAAAAGTAACAATTTCAAAAACGCAATTTTAAAAACTCAATTTTTAAAATCGCACTCTTAAACGAGCCCTTACCGAATTATTTATTGTTAAAAAATCGATATTCTTCTCACTATTTAAAATGCAACTAGTTGAGCACCAAGGGCATTTTAGTAATTCCATTGTCTACCCATTAGTTGGCAACCACTTAACTTAAAAGGGATTGGGCATCCAATTTATAGAAGTGGGAAGTGAGAGTCTTTGCTTATTCTTCCAATGTGGGACAAAGCAACTTAGAGGAAACATTTAAAGAAGAAAAGAAAATTTGTGTGCCAGATTGTGGACTTGCAAACTTGTAACGTTCTTGTGATTTCCTCCCTTCCTCCACAACTTGAACCACACATTTGTAGAGATATCATACCTATGAACTGGGTTATTAGCATCAATACCGTTGGAGCTGTGATCAATACATAGCAATATAAAAGCTGCAGATATCTTACTTGATGAAGAAATAATTCCTCAAATCTCTAAACAATTTAACTATATACAAATAGTGGAGAATAAATTACTCATACTTCAATAGTTCAATTATACCATCTGTTGTCTCACAATTCATATTAATATTATCTTAGATCCTAGATCATGTGATATATGTTTTCTAAGAATAAAGTATATATATATATGAAAAAATAATCCTAAAATATCAATGTTTTTGCTTTTATAGGCCTAAAAAGTAAAAATCTAATTTTTTAAAATGCCCTAAAAATCATTTTAAAAGCTTACCTAATACGTAATATACCTAAACAAACCAACAACAAAAAGATGTATCTCCTTACCACAACTACAAACCTAAAGAAAAAAAATAAAAACTAGTATTTAAAATTATATATATATATAGGAAATAATACATTTTACCTCCTGAACTATCTACCCATTTGCACTTTTAACCATAATGTTTAAAATGTGACATTTTATCCCCAAACTTTCAAATTGTTGCAATTCGACCATTATGACTTTTTTTTTTTTTTTTTTCTTCAAAATGTCCCTATCCCAAGTTAACAAAAAATAATAAATAAATAAATAATTTTTTTTTTTCTAAAAAAAAAAATTAAATTAAAGGTGGTAGAAGCCACCCAGTTTTAAAAACTTGAGATGGGGCATTTTGGGAAAAAAATCAAAATAGTCAATTGCAACAATTTGAAAGTTTAGGGAGAGTAAAGTGTATTTTCTCCTAAAATATATATATATATATATATATATATATATATATATATATATATATATATTAAATCAACGATCCAACAATCAATGTACATATATATATTAAATAATAATTGCCCCATTATGATAACAATCTACTTTACTATTTCATTTAAATATTATTTTTCAAATAATTGTTTATTCCTTTTCTAACTTTTTTTACAGAATAAGTCAAGAGAGATACCTTTTTTTTTTAAAAAAAAATTCATTTTGTGAGCATTTAGTGAGTACGGTTTATTCACCAAACCTAACCCATTATTTTGGTGAAGTTAAAAATAAGAGTTTTTTTTTTTAAAAAAAAAAAAAAAAAAAAAAATTAATGAAGTCGCAAATGGTGCTCTTAAATTAATTTTTTCAGAAATTTTTTTAAAAAATTTAAATATAGGGAGTCAATTGAGAATGAGCTCTTCAAAAGAATGCCGCTATGATTCGAATCAAGCCTAAAAGACCAATTTTGCAACCTTCAATACATTTTTGACACATAAGCTAAACTTAGCTAAGCTCATTTTATAGAATAGGATTGAAAATACAAGATTATTTTGCAGCCCTCTTTCTCCTTCATCGTTGGAAACTCCATAGCCATGTTGAACCCATCTTCTTTTTTTAGTTTCTTCTCTGAACCCAAAGGCGGATGTACCTATATGCTTGGGGGACGAGTGTCCCCCAAAATATTTTTAAAACTTCCTCAAAACCATTAGTAACTCTACTATTACTCTTTTAGTTCAGTTTTTGTCCCCCAAAATGACTTTTTCACCTCTTAAGGGACGGATTGAAGTCTCCTTTAAGTCAAATCATTTTTCACGATCATTTCACACTGCACAAGGAAGTGAAAATATTAAAAAGTCAATAAAACTATATTTATTTTCACACTTCTCACGTTCGCTCAGACCTTTTGCTGTTTCATAAGCTCTAGTTGGTCTATTTTTCGTACTTTTTCTTCTTCCATTCATTGTATTATGTATATCTCTCCTCAATTTGGAATGCCGCACACCGTTTTGGGCCAGTCATAATATGTGGTTAAATAATCTCATTGTTATTTGTGTATTCTGATGGAGCGGAATAAATCAAGAATAAATGAACCCACATGCCATTTATCTTGAAAAATGGTTCCTTTGATATTTGGTGTATTTAAAGAGGTGCCTACCAAAATAGAAAAAGTGGATTTTTAGCTCAAATTTGACTGAAGTTTGAGGAGCTCACTGCTCTTAACAAGGGTTTTTTGTTTTTTGGTTTGTTTTTTCTATGCATATTAGTAAAATGACTTATGCATAAAAATGACTAACTAAGAGAGAAACACTTCTCTTTCACACTCCACAAGTTTTATTGTTTAAAAAAAAAAAAAAAGGTTCTTAGGAGAGATTAGAGAACAAAGTTTTTTCATAACACCCAAAAAAAAAAAAAACAAAAACAAAAACAAAATGCCAATTTCAAAGAAAACCAACAAAGTAAATACAAAACAACAGATGACGGTGTGCCTCATGCACCGAAGAACAATATCGCACATTTTTACCCGGTTGACTCACTTAAGCATTAACTAATCAATCACTGTGAGTTATTTTATCATTTATTACTTTATATAAATCAAGACTGTTTTTTCTCTATTACTCAGTATGAAACAAGTTTCTCTAATAGGTAGACCAAGCAAAAGGGCTTTGAGTCCCCAAAAATTTAAAACATTCATCATAAAATATATTTTTTATGACCTTCAAAAATTAATTTTTTCTGCCTCCAAATATGTTTTTTTCTGTCCCCCCTCACTCAAAGTTCTGGTTCCGGCCCTATCTGAACCCATCTTCTTTCTTCCATCCAGTTTCTCTCTTTCTCTTAATCTCTCTCTTTCTATCTTTTCTCAAGCATGCAAATCCCTCCATTTCTTTTGTTTTTCACAGGGTAGAATATGGCATACAAAACCCATTTTCGTTTTTTATAGGCAAAACTCTTCGTCTCTATCTGCAAATATGGTGACCGAAGGACCTGCACTCTTCTCCGAAATTGGCAAGAAAGAAAGCCGAAATTCTCCTTTGTTCTAACCCGAAACAGTGATTTGCTTCCACTAGATCTTTTTGATGCTGATTTGCTTCCACGCTAAGGTATATCCAAACAAAACCGACCACGAAAAAAAAAAAAAAAAAAAAAAACCCAAGCACAAGCAATTTCTCCATCCCAGCCCAGAAGAAACTATTTGTTGGATCGAATTTCGGCTTATTTGGGCACAGTTCTAAATTATTGGCCCATTCCCCATACTCGGTCATTTATTTACTGTTCAAAACGAACTCATGTTCGGCAGGGCAGCTTTATATTTAGTTGTATTATTGACGCTCGGCCACCATGCTCGGCTGACCGAGCCTGAGGCAGGTACCGAGTATTATTCTCGAAAATATTAGAATGTTAGAAATAAATATCTTGTTTTAGTATACTGTCAACACGTGGGCACTCGGTAAGTCCACAGTGTTAGATGAACAGGAACAATTCGATGCCTATAAAAGGGGGGTCCCCTCTCATAATTTCGGTAACTTCTTTTCACCCTCTGAAACTATATACTTTGCTTATCTTTTCTCTGATCTATAATCTTCAAGTTCATTTCTCCCTTAAACACTGTGACTAATTTAGGCATCGGAGCTTCCACCAGCCGGACAACGCCGGCAGCTTTGATCCCCTTTTCTTATCTCTTATTTTCAGCTCAACGTTCGGTTATCAAAATATTGTGTTAACCCCTCATCCACGTCATCATTCGGAAAACTGCTTCAACAATTTGGCGCCGTCTGTGGGAATCGATATTTTATCGGTTCTTACTAATCTTATATATTCCGATATGGTGAACACACCTCCACACTCTAGCACATCTCCTCATGTCATTCTAAACATCCAAACAGATATACCCGGAACCTCACATGATCCAAATCCCCAAACAGCTGTCATAGTGAATTTTATGAAACAAATAGCCGAGTCTGTTGAGGCTATGAGGAAGCAGAATAAAGATATCGTCTCTAGGCTACCTCCTAGAGAAGACTCGGCACAGAAGAGAAGACGAGAGGAGTCTCACAGGAATCAACCACCATCAGCCCAACGACAGTCAACCTAACCAGACACTAGAAGCTCAATACAAGGCGATTCTCATACTGATCGGGTTAAAGCAAACACTAGCCGACAAGAGCTTGCCAAGCATTCACAATTGGGTAGCAGGTCACGCCATGGCGAGTCCAGCCATGCCAAAACCCACCACGGTAACTCTCAGTGTAGCCATTCCCGTCATGTTCGATCGTATCTTGATAAACCTGCAGAGACTGCTGTGCACAAAGATGTTAAAGATCTCCACCAGAAGTTCGAAAAAATGGCTTTCTAAATTGAGAATGGAGAAAATTGGTCTGCTACTGAAGATCTAATGCAATACACCAACTTGCCTTTTACCAACCGAGTGATGAGATTCCCCATGCCTGGTAATTTTAAGGTTCTTCAAGTTGGTGAATATGATGGAAGTGGAGATCCTTCCGACCATATGGAGAGTTTCCGAGCTCATATCATCCTTTATGAAACTCCTGATGAAATTGCTTGTCGAGCCTTCCCTTTAACTTTAAAGGGAGTTGCACAGGAATGGTTCGGAAGTTTGAGCCCTAAATCGGTTGACGGCTTTGATTATCTTGGTCAACAGTTCCTGGGTCAGTTTCTTGCCACTAAAAGAAGGAAGAAGAACCCGACGTATCTATTGTCTCTCATGCAGGGGAAAGACGAATCCTTGAAAGAATATTTGTTGCGATTTAATCAGGAGAAGCTGACAGTGGAGAATACTGACGAGCAAACCATTCTCTCAGCATTGATGCATGGTATACAAACCGAAGGGCCTCTGATGGCCGAATTGTCAAAAAAGCAAAAGACGGGAACTTTGCGACAGTTCAACAGCAAGGCAGAGGAATTCATCAACCAAGAAGAAACTATCTCGGCATTGCTGAAATCTAAAGTTGCCGAGAGAAAGTTTGCTGCTGATCCGGTTATGACAAAATCGAGAGTTATAATCGAGAAGAAGAAAAAAGACGGTCAAAATCCTAACATTCGGGATAAGAAGGCTGGTCTTTTGCCTCATCCCAACCAGCATTAACAATATGTGGGATGGACACCCTTGAATACGACTGTTTATAGGGTGTTCATGGAAGTTAAAAAGGACCCAAGTTTTCGTTGGCCAGGAAGAATGAAGTCTCTTCCCCAGCCCCGTAGTACTCAGAAGTTTTGCGAGTATCATAACGATCATGGGCATCAAACCAAGGATTGTATCAGTCTTCGGTTTGAGATTGAAAAATTTCTGAGAAATGGGAAGTTATTGAATTTCTTGGCTGAGGAAAACAACAAAGGAAAAAATGTTCAGGATACACAGGGACAGCATTCGGGTCAGGGTAACGATCGATCACGTAACCAAAGGCAAAGGCGAGATGGGCCGAGGATTACGCAGAATCAACAGCAAAATCCTTAGAATCAAGCTATTATTGGCGAAATCCACACCATCTCAGGAGGTCTGGCTAGCGGAGGAGAGTCAAGCTCGGCAAGGAAGGCCTACGCCAAGCAAGCTAGAATGGAAGAAATCTTTGCATTGGAAAAACCCTCCAAGATTTAGAAGAAGGAATCGAGTGTCCTGACATTCTCGGAGGAAGATGCAAAAGAGGTCTCGATGCCACATGATGATGCTTTGGTGATAATTCTAACGGTAGCTACCCATGCCATTCACCGAGTCTTGATAGATAATGGAAGCTCGGCTGATATTATTTATTGGACAGTTGTTCAACAATTGGGCATTGGCCGAGAAAAGTTGAAGCCTTTCTTGTCGCCATTGATAGGATTTGCAGGTGAGCATGTCCAACCCATTGGGTTAATTTCTCTTCCGGTTACGGCAGACACTGCACCTAGACAATCCACTATCATGGTGGATTTTTTGGTCATTGACCGACCATCGGCTTACAATATGATCATTGGTCGCCCTGCTTTGAATCAACTGAGGGCGGTCACTTCAACCTATCACTTGAAAATGAAGTTCCCGACCATTGAAGGGGTCGGAGAGGTTAGGGGAGACCAAGTTGTTGCTAGAAGGTGTTACAATACATCTTTGAAGAAATGCTCAAAGTCATCGCTATTAACAATCGGTAGTTTAGCTGATGAGCGAAAGATGCAGTTTAGGAAGGAGCCAGCCGAGCCATTGATTGATGTACCTATAGTTGAGGGAAAGGTTGTCAAGATCGGTTCGCAGCTAGCTCCTGGAGTTAAAGAAGCCCTTGTTCGGTTTCTCCAGCAGAATCTCAAATTTTTCGCATGGTCTCCTGAAGACATGCCAGGGATTGACCCCAAGGATATTGTTCATCACTTAAACAATGATCCGGAGGTCAAACCAGTAAAACAGAAGCGAAGGAAGTTTGCCCCCGATAGAAACATGGCGATAGCCGAGGAAGTGGACAAGCTACTGAAGGCGCAGTTCATCGAAGAGGCACGTTACCCTGATTGGTTATCCAACATAGTGATGGTTAAGAAGTCTTCTAAAAAATGGAGGATGTGCGTAAATTTTACTAACCTCAACAAAGCTTGCCCGAAGGACAGTTTTCCATTGCCACACATTAGCTTCTTAGTCGATGCAACCGTAGGGTATGAATTGCTGAGCTTCATGGATGCCTTCTCAGGCTATAATCAGATTTTTATGCACCCATCCGATCAAGAAAAGACAGCCTTCATTACCGACCGAGGCTTGTATTGATATAGGGTCATGCCATTCGGTCTGAAGAATGCCGATGCAACTTAACAACGGCTGGTAAACCGGATGTTTCAAGAACAGATTGGTAAGAATATGGAGGTTTATGTTGATGACATGCTGGTCAAGAGCAAGCTGCAGATGAACCATGTTACCGACTTGTAGGAGGCGTTCAAAACATTGAAGCGTTTTAAGATGAAATTGAACCCTACAAAATGTGCATTCGGAGTTTCATCCGGGAAGTTCCTCGGTTATATGGTGTCTAGCCGAGGGATTGAGGCTAATCCAGAGAAGATCCAAGCAGTATTGGATATGCAATCTCCGAAGAATGTGAAGCAGGTTCAGCAGTTGACAGGGAGAATAGCGGCCTTAAATAGGTTCATCGCTCGGTCTACAGATAAGTGTCTTCCATTTTTTAAGATTTTATGCAAGGCTTTCGAATGGTCTAAAGAGTGTGAGCAAGCATTCGAACAGCTTAAAGGGTATCTGGTTAGTCCACCTCTTCTCAGCCGAGCTATTCCTAGTGAAACACTGTATCTATACTTAGCAGTATCGCCAACTGCTGTCTGTGCGGCTTTGATCCGAGAGGAAGAAGAAGTTTAAAAGCCAGTCTACTTCATTAGCCGAGCGTTGCATGGCGCTGAGGGAAGATACGTACAGATGGAGAAACTCGCTTTCGCCTTAGTAATTGCCTCCAGAAAGCTCCGACCGTACTTCCAAGCTCATACAATCAATGTCCTGACCGAGTATCTATTAAAGAAAGTACTTCGAAAGCTGGATTTGTCTGGTCGGCTAGTCAACTGGGCAATTGAAATTAGTGAATTCGACATTCACTTTATCCCACGTAATGTCGTCAAAGGTCAAGCTTTAACAGACTTTGTGGTAGAATTCACTAACATTGAGGACCAGGAAGATTGGCCGAAAGAGAAAGTATGGGTAATTTCTGTGGATGGTTCATCTACCAAAAGAAACGATGGAGCTGGGGTCGTAATGATCCCCCCGGATGGAAGAGAGTTGAAAAACTCATTGAGGTTGGAATTCAAAACTACCAACAATGAAGTCGAGTATGAAGCTATAATAGCTCGGCTCGGTTTAGCTCAAGAGCTAGAGGCAGAGTTGGTAGAAGTTTGGAGTGATTCACAAGTCATAGTCGGCCATATTTGCGGCGAGTTTGAAGCTAAAGGCACCAAAATGAAACTCTACATGTCTAAAGTTCAAGCTATGCAAAAATCATTTAAGAAGTTTTGCATTGTTAAAATCCCAAGGGAAAAGAACGAGAAAGCCGACCGTCTGGCCCGTTTAGGCTCTTCAACCGAGTATGAGGTGGGAGAGTTTGATCAGATAATACAAGTTTAGCAACAACCTTACATTGCCGAGAGGGTTTTTATTCTAACTATTGAAGTTATGCCTGCTTGGGCTGAAGAAATTGTTAGTTATCTTGAAAGGGGAATTCTGCCGGGTGAAAGAAAAAATGTTGTACAATTAAAACGGAAGGCTGCTTGGTTCACACTGGTCAATGGAGCTATTTTTAAGCGAGGTTTTATGTTACCACTCCTTAAATGTGTCTCAAAGGAAGAAGGTAATTATGTTCTTCGAGAGATTCATGAAGGAGTCTGTGGCAGTCACTTGGGACCCCACATCTTGGCTCACAAAGTGGTAAGAGCAGGATTCTTTTGGCCGAGCATGAACTAGGACTCCATGAATATGGTCAAGACTTGTGATAGCTGTCAGCGCTTTGCCAATATTATCAAACAACCCGCAAAAGAATTAAGCTCGGTTTCGTCACCATGGCCATTTTCGCAATGGGGGGTGGACATAGTAGGGCCATTACCTACAGGGAAAGGAGGAGTTCGGTTCGTGGTAGTCGCTGTAGACTATTTCACCAAATGGGCAGAAGCCGAAGCTCTGGTGAATATTACCGCTAAAAACATCGAGAAATTTCTTTGGAGAAATGTTATTTGTCGATATGGGATTCCTCATGCCTTTGTCACTGACAATGGTAAGCAGTTTGACTGCGAGTCCTTTCTGAATTGGTGTGCCGGACTTCATGTTCGGCAATACTTCTCATCTACGGGACATCCTCAAGCAAATGGACAGGTAGAAGCAACGAACAAAACCGCATTCAAGATTTTGAAAAAGAAGCTCGGCCAGCATAAGGGAGAATGGTCAGAAAATCTTTCTGAAGTTCTATTGGCATACCACACAACCAGAAGGACTCCAACCGAGGAGACTCCTTTCGCCTTACCTTACAGAACCGAGGCTGTCATCCCTGCCGAAGTCGGATCAGGAAGTTTTCGAGTGGACACATTCAACCCTAATTTCAACGACGAAGGTCTAAAGTTACATTTAGACTTGCTGCAAGAAAAACAAGATCAGGCCCAGGTTACAATAGCAGCATATCAACAAAGGGTAGCTCGGTATTTCAACCGACGAGTGAAGCATTGAAGTTTCAAAGTCAGAGATTTGGTTTTGAAAAAGGTCACCTTGGCAACCAAAGATGCAACCGAAGGAAAGCTCGCACCAAATTGGGAAGGACCATATCAGGTGATCAAATGTGGCAAAGCAGCAGCTTACCACCTGGCAAACTTCGAAGGAAAACAACTCCAACGACCATGGAATGCCGAACATCTTAAGAAGTATTTTGTATAAAATTATAATTCTCAGAGCATCATTTTTGTTATATTCTTTTTATATTTGATCGAGATATATCAATGGAGGGTCCTCTAATATTATAATCATGCAGAAATCTTAAGTATGTGGCAGACCACGCATTTGATGAAAAATTGCCCTAGAATTATCGAGCATCACTCGATCTGTTCTTTCCAAGGCATTTTCATTAAATCAAACACAAATCTTTAAAAAAAAAAGATTTAAGCTCGGTGGAATATAGTTGGAGAACTCACCGAGTGTCGCTCGGTCCGAATTTCGCTAAAGCGATTTCCCGAGGAGGAAGAATGTCTTAAGTATGCCGATCTCAAAAACTAACAAACTTGCGATTCCACGCTTCGGAAGATATAGCTACACTAAGCGCTCTTTCGAGGATCATCCTTTGGAAAGTATTTATAACACTTTCCAACCCTTTGGCGAGATATAGCCTGAGACTTTCTCGAGCGTAACTCGGCGATACGTTGCTAGGGCGCTTTCCCAAGGAAGAGTTTGGAAATATAGCTGAACAAAGCGCTTTCCAGACTTAACCTTTATTCAAAGGTTCCTCAATGGAGAAATATAGCCAGAGAAATTTCCGAACGTATTTCGGTAAACTTCACTAAGGCACTTTCCCGATGATGAAGTGCATATATCCCTACAACTACAAAAACCATTGAGCATTAAACCTTCATACCAAGCATATTCCAAAAAAAAAAAAAAGCTGCCCTGCCGAACATGCCGAGCATTTTCCTTAAGCAAACATACACTTATCATGGTTTAACATAATTTGCTCACAAACAACGCATCCTCGGTAAAACATACAGCGTATTGTGATATTAATTTAAGTTTTACACTCGATTCAAAGTCTTTTACGCCTCGTTAAGATTCCCATCGGTATAAGTTACATTTATAAACTATAGGAATCGGGGGGGTATATGTAGTATGTTTGTAAATATTGATGTGCAAGTTTTGATATGAACCGAACAGAACAAACCGAACATGAGATTTTCTCATTGTAATTGTAAAAATTTCTTTCATTTACAAAGTTTTGTATAAATTAGGTACAAAAAAAGAGATGTTCTCTCAGTATTTATAGTTAGGAGACTCAAGGAGAGGCGCAATCCCATTCATCGTCAGACACAGCCATCGACTTCTCCGAGTCATCCTGAGCATCGGCACGCTCGGCCACAATAGAAGACTCTCCAACTTGACGCCGAGCAAACGGGTCAAAACCGAAAATCGAGATGCCTTTGTAATCAGGCATTTGCTCTTTGCCGAGTATGGAGATTTTTGAAATGTCTTCCTCGGTGGGAGGAACATCTTCAGGTTTTATTGTATTGAGGTCGACACCTTAGGGAGGATTCCTCGACGTTCTTCGGAAAGTTTCAAAACCTGAGATGAAGCCCATGCCCCAACCATAATCTCGGGCCCAAGAAGCAAAGGAGAGCAGCTTGTAGAAATCCCGAGCTTCTTATATTTGAACACTTGTTCCTTCGCTCGCAGGAATTTTCCTTTAAGGCCCTCAGCCCTCTTAGCGGCAGCTTTGGACTTCTTCTTATCTGACTTTCGTTTTTTCTCCAAAGCCAGAAGCTGCCCCTCGATGGCCACCACTCTCTCTTCAGCCACCTCGACCCTGGAGCTTTGAAAGGCCGTTTCTTTCTGAGCTGCTTCCAACTCTTCAGAAAGTCGTTTAGCTCGACCCTCGGCAGCACGACGTTCGAGCGCAGCCTTAGCGTGTTTCTTCTTATAAGAGCTGACCTTATTCCCTAAGGCCAGGATGTCAAGAAGTAGCTGCCTAATTCGGGATCTCTCAGCAATCCCCTGGACTTCTTGCTTTCGAATCGTGGAAAGGTTCTGGGAGCACTGAGCCTCCAGATCGGCCACTCTTTGCTTGGCCTCCTCGAGTTTCCTTTGGGTGCCTTCGGGCTCCAGAGCTGAGAGTTCATTGAGGCTTTTCTTCAGCAGGGTTGTTCCTTCCTCAAGGGTCGAGAAGTCAGCTTTTAGGCTGGTATGCATTGTTCGTTCCACAGCAAGCTTTGATTCCAACCGACTTGACCGAACAACAGCTTCTGCGCCTTGAGCTTTCAACCGAAGTATTTCAGCTTCAACCTCCTCAAGCCTTTTCTTCATTTCCTTGGTTTCCCGAGCTGTGAGTTCGGCAGACCTTCTGAAATGAAGGTAGTAGTTCATGCTCTGCATCGACCCCTGCAAGTGAAAAGTTTTAGAACAAATGTTATCATTAAAAACCGAATGGGTGGGAGTATATTTACCTCGAGTTGATGGTATAGCATGTGTTCCATCACTTCTTTCAGAACCTGGGTGTCGGTGTCCACGAGATTTTTGGCCGGGATGGCACTGGCCAATAGAGCGAAGGGATTCTCAATCCATTTTTTGCCTAACCGAGAGAGGGGCTCCCCGAACAACCAATAGATCGGGTTAGGTGTGCGTTCTGCAGAAGAGCCCGATGCCCGCCACGCCCCGGCGGGATTCTCCTTAAAAACAAACTTTGGAAGCCCGGAGGGGCACTCCATTGTCGTACTCGGCAACCCATTCTTCTTGGGTTTGGACGACTCCCCAAAGGATGGGAATTCATCGCCAGCTAGGAATTTGAAACCTAATTTCTCTTCGGCAATTCAACTGGCGATCGCTGTTGAATCCACATCAAACTGTTCGTCGTCCTCGAATACTTCAATCACCCCTTCAACGAAAGTTTGCTCAGCATCCATCGGCTCGGTAAGCGTTGGCACCTGATCGACAGCTTCAGGAACCGAGAAACTGGAAGGGTCCAGTTCTTCAACCTTTGGCCTGCTGCCTGTAGCTTCATCAAATGAAGGATCACCTTTGGTTTGGCCTAGTTGGATATCCGCCGGGAGGTCGGTAGCATTTGTTTGTACAACCTCGGCAAGAACTCCTACCGAACTAAGAGTAGCCAAGGATGGGAAAGCTCCCGGAACTTTGGAAGCAGAAGGGTTACCCACAACAAAGAGAGCATCTTGAGTCAACTTATTCTGTCTGCTCAGGAACTCCCTGACCCCGCCAAGGACGCTGGAGTATGCCCTAATGTGTGGAGCAGTTGGCTCAGATTCGGGGATTTTCAAGTCGGATGCACCTCCGCTTCTCACTTCTTTAGACGCAGAAGCTAAATATCCCCTCACTCCTTCTGGTGCAGGTTCGGTCACAAGCTCAGCTGTCTGTGAGCTATCCTCGGTAGCCTTTGTTTTCTTCTTAATTCTCCCTACCGGGGTCTTTATCTGTTTCTTACTCCCTTTTGAAGAGGGAATTTGAAGGTTTTTTGGATCACCGATAGTAGTCGTTGAGACTCTTGCACTAGTCGGTGGTTTCACCGAATGTTCTTTGAGAAGAACATCTTCGGCTTTCCTCTTGCCTTTGCCTTTGGAAGGCTCAGTGGTCCTCCCAGTCTGCTTCCTCGGTACTTAAGCAGCTGGCCTTCTTGACACCTCGGCTACTGAGGCTGTCGGCCGAGGGGCTTCTACAGCTTCTACCAACCTTGGAGGTGCCGGGGTCCACAAATACCGAGTTTTATTCTCCTCGGTCACAACAGCATCGTAATCCATGTCTAATAAATTACGCTCGGCATGCTGAACTATGTTATTGACACGCCGCTCTTCGCTGGCGGTCAGGTTTGGTTCTTGTTGACCTAGGAGCAAGTTCTAGATTAGTTTCGCCGAAAAAAAAAAAAGAAAAAATGAGAAAGGCAAAAATAAGTGAAACTATGCTCGGTTCATACCTTTAATCAATGGAGCAGTAATCTCCCGAGGAACACTTGGGTCCCTTATAACTTCAGAGGGCGGGAACTCCCAGTCACCTCGGATGAAGAAGAATTCCTCCTTCCATCCTTTATTACTCATATAAGTAGATCAGAAGGTAAGAAGTTTATTCTTCTTCCGAGTTTGGAAGGTGAACAGAAACTTGGTTCTGGCGCATCTGGTAAGCTTATGAACCTTGAGGAATTCCGGCACTGTAAGGGGGTGGTCTTCCCCAAGTATGCTCGGCCAAGCAATCATGCTGGCAAAGAACAACCTCCAGCCATTCGGTTCCAGTTGGTGGGGAGCTATCTGAATGTAGCTCAGCAGTTCCCGAACTACTCTAAGGAAAGGAAGTCTCAGCCCTGCTCGGAACATTTCCAGATATACGCAGATTTCATTACTATTGGCATCCGCTATCGCCCCAACACAGTCGGTGTCGAAGTGTAGTTGAACCGAGTCTGGGATTTGCCATTCTTCGCGTATTCTCGGCTCATCATGTTCGAAGATCTTTGCCCTCCAGGTAACCGGGTGTGATTCGCCCAGTTCCATGGGAACTTCTTCAGCCTCGAGACTCATTTTCAGAGAAGTAAAGTGTTGAGAGAAGAAAGAAGATGAAATTTCTTGAAGACAAAACGGTTTAGGAAGATGAAATGCCCAAAACAAGAAAGACAAACTCAGCCGAAATTATGGGAAACACAGCTTTTGAAAAGAAATATTCGGCATAAAAGTTTGGTAACAAGAGAGAAATCAAGTTAAGAAGAAAAGAAGGAAATCAATGGAAAATCTGAGAGCAACAATGGCTTCTGCAAGATGACGGTAGGGTTTTTTTGAGCAAGGAAGAAGAAGGTTTTATAAAGATCTGAGAAAGGGGAAAGCCGGGCGACGCATTTAATACCCTAGGACCTAGGGTTCGGCGAAGAAACGACTTTACGTTTTTCACTCAGTGCAGAAGCCTACACGTGGTCCTCAAAAGGCGGGAAGTGACGCCTTTACGTTTCTCGCTCGGTACAGAAGCTGACACGTGGCCATGACAGGAAACGTAAAACCTCCCAGAAGCCTACACGTGGTTCTCGAAAGGTGCAGGTGAAATATCTCAAACGCTTTAGTTTATTTTTTGGAAAATTCAAAATTTGAAAATTTGGAATTTAAGAGCCGACTCGCATCATTTTACCGAACGGCAAAAACCGAGCTTATAGAAACTGACCTATGCTCGGTTTCCCACATATAATTTCCTTATTCTGTTAAAAAGAAAAAGGAAATTGGGGGGTAACTGTTGGGTCGAATTTCGGCTTATTTAGGCACAGTTCTAAATTATCGGCCCATTCCCCATACTCGGTCATTTATTTACTGTTCAAAACGAACTCATGTTCGGCAGGGCAGCTTTATATTTAGTTGTATTATTGACGCTCAGCCACCATGCTCGGCTGACCGAGCCTGAGGCAGGTATCGAGTATTATTCTCGAAAATATTAGAATGTTAGAAATAAATATCTTGTTTTATTATACTGTCAACATGTGGGCACTCGGTAAGTCCACAGTGTTAGAAGAACATGAACAATTCGATGTCTATAAAAGGGGGGTCCCCTCTCATAATTTCGGTAACTTCTTTTCACCCTCTGAAACTATATACTTTGCTTATCTTTTCTTTGAGCTATAATCTTCAAGGTCATTTCTCCCTTAAACACTGTGACTAACTTAGGCATCGGAGCTTCCACCGGCCGGACAACGCCGGCAGCTTTGATCCCCTTTTCTTATCTCTTATTTTCAGCTCAACGTTCGGTTATCAAAGTATTGTGTTAACCCCTCATCCACGTCATCATTCGGAAAACTGCTTCAACATTATTCAACAAAAATTACAATAACAAAGCTTTGAATCCGGATAAAAATTGCAGGAGTCTTACCATGCTTGAAGGAACAAAACAAACCAACCCAAACCGGAAAATAATCGTGATCTGAAAGATGGTGGCTTTGTGCAGTGGCTATGGGCGTATTCCGGGTTGATGAACTCCTTGGGTGAGCATATTTTTGGCCGTGACCCACGCGGGTCGTCGCCCTCGCTGGCCAGACCCACATGGATTTTGAAGCCAAGCCTCCTTCCTTCTTTGGTCTACAGATTACATCCCAAGCCACCTTAGCCCCAGAACTTTTGAGCTCCGATCCCTTCCATAAAAAGGATCTGAGAATCTGTTCCACTTGCTGGATTACCCCCATAGGAAGAACAAAGAGAGAAGACCTGCAATCAAACTACTGCAGCAAGAAATGGAAAGTCTTGGCCTTTGATCCGGTGCATTTGTTGCATGTTATTTCTGTGAATTTTTTTTCTTTATCTAGGAGCTTATTATTTGGATGCCTTAAAACACCACTTACGGATCAAAGTTAAGTCAAAATTATTTTTTATAGAGAAAGTTCCATGTAAAAAATACATTGATGAGAAAAAATGCATTTAAAAGATCAAGATGATGTGATAATTTACTCTCGACTTTTACTTATTTTTACTCATTAAAGATAGGTTTTTTCAGGACTTGAATCGTCTCCATTTCATTTAAAATGGAGAGAAACAAATTAATTATTTTTAGGGAGTAATTTTATCATTTTTTTTTTAACAAAAATACCTCTTTAAAACAACTAAATGTATCTCTCCATTTCAATGGATGAAATAGAGGATCCTTTGAGTCTTGCTGTCAAAAAGAAACAATTTGGTCAGGAGAAACTTGTCCTCAACCTCTACACAACTTTGTTCACAACTTTGTCATGACCCATATGTGGTTGAGGCGTGATAAGCCCTTTCTTTTTTCTAATTTTATTTATTTTTTATTATTTTCTTTTTCTAATTTGACAAGCCCCTTCTTATTAAGTCCGGTTTAAGCCCCTTCTCCTCTTTCTTCTTTTATTCTTCAAAAATTTTAACAGTAAAATCTGCCAACGTAGGCAGAACCAGTGAAAAAACGAAGCAACTTGATAATACACACGAAAAAGACAAATAATTGCAAAAGTGATTTGTCTTTTTTCTTGCGTAAATCAAATGCAGAGCCCAAAAAAATTTACATGGGTTAGTGTTCGTTAAATATAATGCGGAGAGCGTAAAAAGGAGAGAGAAGAGAGAGAGGGGAAGGAAATATAGAACTACATTGTATTGAGGTTAAGAATGATAAGCTAGAAATCCTAACAAATTAAGGTTGAAAATAAACCTTAATAGGAAAGACAATAAATCTTAGAGAATAACATATAAACTATTCTAACGATTTTCCTTGTATCTTTTTTAGTTTTGAATTTGTTTACAATTATTTGTTTTGATGATGGCGATGCAGATCAAACCCAGTAGAAAGAAAATGCTCTAAAATGTTCAGGCCTAGATGCGCCTGTTCAATAAGGCAATTCAGGAATTTGTACTCAAGTACATTACTTATTAAAATAGTATCGATAACTGTATAAACATCCTCTTGGCCGTTGGTCTGGTTAAGCTGGATGAGCATTATTAGCACAAGTATTAGCACAAGTATTCCGGCACTTGATCAAAGCTTCATCACAGAAAATAGTACATTTTTTACGTTTACTTGGGTCTTTCGGAAATTCAGCGGAACACTTCTTAACACACAACATATAATCTCTGGCACAATCATCGAAGCATGTCAGCCATGGTTCCTGCCATTGCCATTCCAAAGAGGCTAGTCCAGTGCATATTAGCAATAAAACTACAATGAAACGCACCATCAATTGGTTGCCAACACCCATACTTGGATCTACTTTGATGTTATTGATTTTTGATTTGGGATATAATGAATAATAGTGTTATTTATAGCAGATAGGTTGTTGGTTTTAGTTCCTAACCGTTTTAAACATGTTTGCTGCATGATGCGTACATATAAAAATCACGCGCATTGTTACCCTCTTGCCCTCAATAAAAAAATTAAGAAAAAAAAAAAAAAAAAGGTGAAAAGAGTTATTTCTCTCTTTTCGCAAGACCTCTAATTCCTGAATTGCCTTTAATAAATTGAACAAGTGATTTTAGGCTGTCGTAAGTCTAGCTCTAATAGAGCGGGATTGAACGCTTTATGGAAGAGCTTGACAAAGGTATTTGTTTTTTTACAGGGTTCGATATGATTTAGAAAGCAGATAGAATTAACTGTTGGTTTTTTTTAGGGTGAGGCTTAGGTGCGGTAGCCCAAAACGTGGTCGTTTTGGGCATTCAACAACCACATTTTGCTAAATAAAAATAAAAATATTAAAAAATTAAAAGTAATAATATAAAATTTAATTAAAATATTCAATAATTAAAAAGGAAAAATATAAAAAAATAATAAAAGAAAAATTAAAGGGGTGGCTTAGCGAGTCAAGGGGGTGGCTGGAGGTCCCCCATGGAGAGGTATATTTGGATGAAGATCAAGAGCTTTTGAAGCGAGAAATAAGCTTTAATCCTATTGAAAATGAGAGAGACTAAAAGCAAAGGGATGAATATGAAAGCGCAAGAAATTACAGCAGCGATGGTGGGTGCATATTTGTTGCGGACAAGGGGTTTGAACCCCTTTGTGATTTCTTTGTTGGCTTTGTTGAGGTAGGCTTTGGAGGTGTTTGAGAATTTTTCAAGGTCTGGAATCAAAGTATTGTGGAACTTGTTGGGTAAATCTGCTAAATCTGTGAATCCTGAAACAAAATCATCTTGATCATCTTGGTCAATACTGCTGGGTTGTGGTTGTTTCTTTGTCTTCTGCTGGTTGGGATTTTTATCTGCCGTATGGTTCTTGTTTGGTTTTTGGTCTAGATCTTTTGGGGAGGTGGGTTTTGTTGTTTTGTTCTTGGGTGTTCTTAGGTTTGGGCCTTTGGAGAGCTTGGTTTGGTTTTTGCTGGACAAAGACAGATTGGGTTTAGCGAGCTCCGTCTGGTTTTTGCTGGACAAACTACTAGGATTGAAGAGTTTGGTTTGGTTTTTAGAGGATAGGCCAGACGGTCCATGAGCCACCCCAACCCCCTCCATTTTAGGTTTTGGAGGTGGTCCGGCCACCCCATGCCCCAAAACCCAAACCCTTTTTTTTTTATTCTTTTTCTTTTTGGCTTTTTGGGAGGTGGCCGGACCACCCCGTTGGCCATGAGGTGGTTCATCCACCCTAGACCGTCCATGTGGTGACTCCAGCTACTCCTTGACCAAAATGGGGTGATTCAGCCACTCAATATTGGCAAAGGGGTAGCTCTAGCCACCTCTTTAATTTTATTTTATTTATTTTTTTAATAGTTTTAATTTTTTAATTTTTTTTAATTGTTGAATAGTTTAATATTTAATGAATTTTATATTATTACTTTTAAAAAAATAATTGTTTAATACCCATCAAAAGATCTTAGCAGTCCAACTAAACTACTGCAGCTAGTTTAGTTGGACCGCACTTAAGCCTCGCCCGTCAAAAAAAGTGATTGGGTATATATATGACCAATCGGAATGGGACAAAATTAAAATAATTAAATTTTAAATAATGTGACCGTATATACTATATATATAGTTGTAAAATTTAATTTCTCTACATCAATAAATATTTGGACCCCTCATCAACCAACCAACGATTTTAAGTAGAAAATAAATCGCCTTGCATGCAGCGGAACTATGCCGTGATCTAGGATTCTATGAGATTATCTTCAAAGGAGATTCATTGTCCGTGGTTAAGGCAATCAGGGAGAGAGATCAAAATTGGCTCCGGTACAAGCACATTGTGGAGGACACAAAGATAGTGCTAAGAACTCTCCGACAATGGAAGATTTGCCATGTCAAGCGAGAAGCAAATGAAGCGGCACACAGGTTAGTGAAGGAGGCATCACTATTCGTCATGAATAATATTTGGATTGAGGAGACTCTAATTTGTATTTCCAATATTGCTCTTCTAGAGCATCATGCTCTTTGTTTATAGAGCTAAGGCTCTTGTATTCTTTTTCACTCAATGAATGAAGGGTACCCAGTTTTTTTTTTAAAAAAGTAGGAAATAAATCTGTCCAATATTTTGTCACATCTACTAAAATAATTGAACGGTTGATGGCTGAGCACGCCACTTTTTGTTCTTTTATGAACCCTTCAAAATGGATTCGGCTTCTATACCGCATAGCTATGGAGGGCTAGCAAAACGGGTAACCGGGTAGACACGATTAAGACCCGTGACCCGATTACCCAAGATACAAACACGACCCGTTTAGCTAAACAGGTAGCAGGTCTGACACGATTATGACACGAAAAATATTCGGGTAACCCGACACGACCTGCTTAACCCGTTTAGTATACCGGGTCATATCGAGTAGACACGACCTGACATAGCCCATGCACTAAACAGGTAACACAATCCGACACGACCTGTTTAAAAAACCCTTATTAAATTGTGTAATAAGAATTATTTTACTCAAATTTTAAAGAAATATTTGAGTAATCCCAATATTAAATTGTCATCAACAAGTGTCATCCTATAAATGCAATTGTCCTCCATACTAATCTGAATCAGAACACCAAACTCAACACAAATCCATTCAAAACAACATAACCAAATACCCAACCAACTACTAACAAATTATTTCAATAACAAATGTACTCACCAAACAATAGTTACAATACAACACTCGGTGAAAAAACAAAAACACAGTGTCCAAAAATCCAATAATTTAAAATGAATTTCACAAGCTAACTCCAAAAAAAAAGAGACCCAAAACACATATATCGAAGCACAAAACTTGAAAGAGTAATCACAATCAACCTTTCAACTTAAGATAAATCATTTGAAATAAAGCATAAAAGACCAAATAAGGCTAATAAGCTTTAAACAAATGCTCAAATAATTTCAGAACTTTAAGCATACTTAACAAGCATCAGTATTGAAGATTGAAAGTGTTGCTCCCACTGGGAATCCTAACAAAACTCATTACAGTTCTATCAAACTACTATACTTCTGAAGTTCTACAAATTACAAGTTCTTTTGCATATAGACAATAGTTAACATAGTCCATCATCATTAGATTCTATACAAAATAACTAAATAAGGTTTCCATGAGCCATCATCATTAAAGTCATTACAAAATATGAACTAAATAAGGTTAATATTTTAAGAAATATTAGCAGATTGTGCTCCAGATGAATTTGGAATGTCATAAGAATTAACATCAGTTGTCAAAATTTCCTCTTCTATGCTATACAACTTCATTTGTGCTATATCAAAAAAAAAAAAAAAGGAATTAGTATTATTATAGTGTAGTTAAAAAATAATACAAGTAAATGAAGAAATTAAATATGCAAATAAATAATATTACTTTGATCTCCATATAACCAATCTCTAGTGCAGATTAATGCCTCAACAATATCAGGCTTGAGTGAGCTCCTATATTGATTAATCACAAGTCCACCAATACTAAAAGTAGATTCTGAAGCAACCGTAGAAACAAAAATACTCTAAACATCACGAGCCCTTACAGCTATTTCAGGATAGCGAAATTCATTTTTTTTTCCAAAATGAAAGAATGTCGAATGAATCATTCACAGCCATAGACCTAAGTTCCTTCAAATAAATTTCCAATTGACTCTTTCGTGAATTAACATCGACTCCACCAAATGCCAAATATTCCTACATGAAAAAGAGAATATAAACATAAATAGTTAAGAGTATTAAAAAGATTATATACTAAGTTACTAAAAAGATAAGAAATCAATGATATTATAATATTATTCACCTGTTCCCAAGGTAGTGTTGTTCGAGTTACTTGGGGCTGTTAAACAGTTATGGAGCTTGAACTTGAAGGTATAGAAGAAGCACTATACTCCATAAAAAATGTTCTCTAATTTATCAAGAACATTCACATACTGTGCAGAATTCATAATTCCATAGATCTTTGTATCGTAATAATTTACAAGATAAAGCTTGTAACGAGGATCTAAGATAACTACAACGGCCAACACTTCACTGAATTCCAATCAATATTTCTCAAATTTAGAGAGCATTTGAGTTGCCATTAAACTCTTATGCTCATCTTCACGCACAACGTCTTCCTTCAAGCTCACATAAATCATGGCAATCACGGGAAAGTACAAGTTGGTAATGGGATTCTTAGTACCAGAAAAAGCACATGCAGCTTGGTAAAAGCAAGCTAAGAAACTTTTGATATTATCCACTTTTTTCCACTCAAGTGCAGTTAGGACAATGCTTATAGTTTTTATCAGTCATCTCCAAATAACTAAAAACACGCCTATACTGAATAGCACTCTCAAGCATCAGATATGTAGAATTCCACCTGGTTGGCACATCTTGTTTTAACCCCTTATAACTGTCCAATGACATTTGATTCACTGCTTGAAGAAAACTTTGTTTTCGCACTTGTGATCCCCTGACATACTTCATGCTATCTCGAACCTTTTGGATAGCATCATTGATCTCTTTCAATCCATCTTGTACAATCAAATTAAAAATGTGAGCACAACAACGCATATGAAAGAACTCACCATTACAAGGAAAGGCTTTTTTTTCTGTTCAATTGATCTTTTAAGAACCCAACACAAAGATCATTGGAAGAAGGATTATCCAATGTTATACTGAAAATTTTGTTCTCAATTTCTCACTCTTGTAGTAAATTATATATAACATCAGACAAAGATATACTATTATGTGGTGGGGGTATAAATGAAAAGTTTAACACCCTCTTAGTTAATACCCAATCTTTGTTAATAAAATGTGCAGTAAGACAGATATACCCACCAGTTGCCAAAAAAGTCCACAAAACAGATGTTAACAAAATCCTTTCAGGACAAGCATTCAATATAGATTTAACCCTTTGTTTCTCCCTTAAATACATCTCAACCAAATCAGCCTTACCAGTATTTCTAGAGATAAATGGTACATCAGTACGCAAGTACTGATGTACTTCTTTTACACCATCATATTCAACATATGAAAAAGGTAAATCATGCTTAATAACCGAAGCAACCAATAATTCTCTATATCTTTTATGATCAAATTTAGAGCCACTTACCCCCAGAGATCCTGCTTTTCCAGCTAAAAGCATTTGTCCAACATCATGAGTGTTTCTCCCCCTGCAATTTTTACTATGCTTTCTTAAATTTCCAATTCTATATGAACTTCAAGCCCTATATTTATTACCACACGTTTTGCATTTTGCCCATATCTCCGAGTCATTTGGATCAACATTAGGAACGATATCATAATATTGCCAAACAATTGGGGTCTTCCTACGCGTCTTTCCCTTTTTCTTACTCCCCATAAAAACATATTCATCTTCTAGTGAATTTACTTCAACAACATTGTCGTCAATTTCGAATGATTCGAATGCATCTTGAACAATTTATTCATTAGTCATTTATATACATAATAATTAGTTAAAGTATATGCTATCAATTAGTTTAATAAGATTCAATGACTATATAATAATTACTTGTCAAAAATTTGGTGCATATTAAATACATGCATTATTTTGCCATTAATGCACTTTACATCATTCAAACACTTCCTCCATAGATCATCTTCTTTTAATTTGTATGTACTATATTTTAAAGACAACATCCAAATGGATAACTACTAATTTTAAAAAATTAATTATAAAATGTTATACCATTCACTCTGTCTCTCTGTTATTCCAAATTTTCAAGGCTTTCAAGTTTCAACTTTAGCAATATTTTACTTTGATTATCTACACAAAATGTTTATCAAATTCTAGCCACATCTAAGCTTATTTTGAGCCATATATAATCAACAAAGTAGAGACAAATTAATAATTTAATACTTACTAGTCTCTACCCAACCAACAAACCGTCTAAAAACAAGCATACCAAATCATGCCTATAACTCTCTAGTCTCTATCCAGCCGACAAACAGTCTAAAGACAACAAAAAAATGCATAATACATTATACAAATCATACATTATCAGTATTTACAGTGTACACACAAAAAATGCAAAAAAAAAAAAAGACAACCAATAAAACCTAAAAAAATAGTAATAATAATAAAATGGTTAATAACTTTTTTGGTACCTGAGTTTTCACTTTTTTATTTTTTCTCCCTTGCGTTTTAAAACATGAAAAATCTAGTACCCAACCTATGGGGAAAAGACAAAATCAATACCTCCATTAGTTCCGTCAGTCCTACTTAACAGGTTTAGTAGGAAAATCAACAAGGAAAGTTTAGAACTAGTCTCTGAAATTACCCGAAAGAACTTGGACATGTAATAATGTCTGAAATAAAAATAAATTCTTGTTAATTCGGCAACACATTCTTTCCCTTGTTTTCTCGACAACCAAACAGAGGCAGCTCGTTATTTTTATTATTTTTCTTATTTTTTTAATTTTAATTATTTTTACTTTTTAGGGTTCTAAGCTTTCCTTGTTGATTTTCCTACTAAACCCGTTAAGTAGGACTGACGGAACTAACGGATGCATTGATTTTGTCTTTTCCCTATAAGTTGGGTATTAGATTTATCATCTTTTAAAACTCAAGAGGAAAAAAATAAAAAAGTGAAAATTCAAGTACCAATAAAGTTATTAACCCATAATAAAAATCAAAGCAAGAGATAGAGAGAGTCAAAGACATATCACCATACCAGAGACAGAGTGGAGTTGGAGAGAGAGAGGCGTGGTTGAGTCGGGCTAACGGAGAAAGAGGCGCAGAGATGACGCTGTGACCGTGTGAGTGAAATTTTTAGATGAGAGAGGGAGATAGAGCCGAGAAGGAGAGGGAGAGCCGGAGAGGGAGAGAGGAGAGACAGTCCAGTCGCCGATTTGGATTTGGGGAGAGGGGGCATGCCGCTGTTGGGGTGTGACCATGTGAGTGAAATTTTTAGATGAGAGAGGGAGATAGAGCTGAGAAGGAGAGGTGAAGAGGGAGAGAGGAGAGGTAGTCCGTGACTCCAATCGCCGATTTGGGTGGGAGGGCAGGGGGCCTGGCGGCTTCTGCCTGCTGGGGTAGTGGGGTGTGTCGGTGTGAGTGTGTGATAAAGAGACGAAAGAGTGATTCGGTGAAGAGAAGAAGTGTACTGTGTAGGGAATTAGGAATTTAGGGTTACCACTTATTTGGTAACACTTATACACATAGGGTCTTTTTTTTTTAAAAAAAAAAATTAAATGGGTTTAGCGGATCACCTGAGACCCGACTGACCCACCAGACCCATTAATTTAAACGTGTTTGGCGGGTCGACCCTTTGGACCCGCCAGACACGAACTTAGTCAGGTCTTAATCGGGTAGACTCAATTAAAACCTAAACCCGATAAGCCCAAACACAATATCTGTTAACTTCTTATCATGTTCGTGTTGGGTTCACGAGTTGTATTAAAATTGTCAGCCCTGCAGAGCCCGCCGTAGTTCAAAATTGCACTGTTTTGGTTTAGTTTTTAACTACAGCAGGAAAGAAATAATGGGTGGGTAATGAGTGGCCCCACCACTCAATAAATTATAATAAATAAATTATTAAAAAATAAAAATTATAAACAAATCGATAATTAAAAAATAAAAATATTAAAAAAGTAAAACAAAAAAATAAAGTAAAAAAGAAAACCAAAGGGGTAACTGGAACCACCTCCCATGGCCGAAGCACCCCATGGCCTTTGGGGTGGTCCGGCCACCCCAAAAAGGCAAAAAGAAAAAATAATAATAAAAATAAAAATAAAAATTGCCCCCAGGAAATTGGTTCTAGTCATCGAAATCTATCAGCAATGTGTACACACGATGACTAAAACTGGTGCCCCAAACACGACAGGATGAGCATCAATCAAAGATCACCTCTTTCTCAAGTATACCTTGTCTAATTGTCTAATTTGCATATCCAGAGCTTCAGAAATACCAGAACAATGAAAAATTGTTCAAACGTCTAAGAGGGTGGGAAGAAAAAGCATCTCCAACTAGGAATGGGGATAAGAGGACAAAGCTCACAAAAAGGGGGGAAAGGAATAAACAAGCTAAACCATTGGGAGCCATCAAGAATACTCCAACTTCATTCCCAAAGCTTCAACGTCCATCAGCCGATGAAAATGATTCTGCAAACCCAGGTGGCTGCGTTGGGATGCTGGTTTGGGTATTGTCTGCACTACCAAGGAATGAGGAAGAAGATTCATCCAAAAATCAAACCCCATTTTTTATTTATTTTTCTTTTGATCTTTTTGAGTGGGCCAGACTACCACTAAAGGCCATGAGGTGGTTCGACCACCTTAGACTGGCCATGGGTGGCTCCAGCCACCCTTTGGTTTTTTTTTTTTCTTAAATTTTTTTTGTTAAACTTTTTTAATTATCGATTTGTTTATAATTGTTATTTTTTAATTATTTATTTATTATATTTTATTGAGTGATGGGGCTCACCCATTACCCTTTTCTTTTCTTTTTTTTTGTTTGTTATAGTTTAAAACCGCAGCTATGCAATAGATAGTTTGCACTACTGCATAGAAGCCGAATCCGTCTAATGTCAGCATCTGCATTTGATTTGAGCACGTAAAAAATCACTACAGTGAAAAATAGTGGGAAGTCTGGAATCGGAACTGGTTAAGCCCAGTGCAATTCCGAGTGAGTAGATAATTTCTACTGTTAAGGAATTTTTTTTTTTTTTTTTTTTTTAAAAAAAAAGGGAAAAAAAAGGGAATAGAAGAGATTAGAAGGGGATTTATGCTTTAGAGAGGCGTAGCGTAGGGGTCGTAAAGAGGCGTATATCAGTATATGGCTCTAGAGAGATAAATGTATCATCAATGAGCTCTCTTAAATAATATTTTTAGCTAAAATTTTGTTCAATTCTAAAAAAAGTTAGTTCCATTAAGCTATCTATTAGCCTGTATAGAATTTTAGTGCTTGTCAAAACTGTTCTCACATTTGGAAAACAAAATTGGTTCTTTACTCCATTTTTTTAATTTTTTTTTAATGTTTTTTATATTTCTCTTCACACTTTTTTTCTCTTATTTTATGGGGTACTTTTGAGAATAAAAAATGAATGAACAAGAAATAAAAAATAATATTTAATTAATATAACAAAATATTTTGAGTGCTTAATATTTGATGCTAGTAAAAAGTAGTATGCTAAAATAACAAAATTAATTTTTTTAGTTAAAATTTGGGTAAACGCTAATGAGAGCAGTGATAATGCTCTAAGGTGTTTGCTTCACTGTTGTGGTCTTACATGTGTATCTAAGAAAAGGAATAGGATTATCTCCAGCCTATTTTGGACTAAAAAATATACAGTTTATGACCAAGATTTCTTCTTAAAATTCCTAGAGCCACAAATTAATGAGATAACTGTTGCACTAACAAAAAATAAAATAAAATAAAATATTATTTCATATTAAAAAAATAATAATAAAAAAATAATGGGTGGCTGGCTAGACCGGGTGGCCGAAGCCACCCCCAAGCCCAACGAGTGTTTTAGATCCGACTCCTATAAAAATATATAATTAAGGTTCCGTTTGTTTCGGTGTAAAATGATTTTCAAAAATTGTTTTATGTAATTTCGGGTGTTTCATGCAACGTAAAATACTAGTCAACGAAAAATATTTTTCGTTTGACCGAAAATTCTTTTTTAATTTTTGAAAAATGATTTATATTTTTTAAACCGTAAATCATTTTCCAAGTTGGAACATCTCATTCTCAAATAGATAAACTTAGCTAAGACTTCGTCAGGACCCGCCTGGAACTCGCTCGGGACCCTGCCAATAGGGGTGTAAAACCTTACCGATATAATTGGATACAAATTGGTAACCGGTTAAGGGGAAACTGGTTGGAAAAAAAGGGTAACTGGTATTGGCAAAAACAATGATTTTTTAGGATGTTTTTTTTGTTTTTTTTTTTGTTAACAATTATAACAAAATTGTTGTGCAAATATCTACCTAAATTCATAGGTAAATAATTGTACGTTTTACCTGCAAGTGTACAAGGTTAACATAGTATAGTATATGGTACAAGTACAGGATTATTCTCACGAGGATTGCTGAATTTCCGTTTAAAAATAAATTCCTTAAGTAGAATAGAGATTGATTGAATTGATAATAATAAAAAGGTAGGGCTTTGATATCCACCACTAATTATATTTAGCTAATATATCAATATGCCAATGTTTTGATCATGTTATGAATATCTAATGTTTGTCAACCTAAGGGCATTGGTGTCTACTCCTTAAATTATTGATTTTACTAAACAACGAATCATGCATGCGTATCTACTAAGTTGTTCTTTAAGAAAGCATAAAAACTGTGAAAATCGACAAACACATGAGGCCTAGGGCATGAGTGTCTACTCTCGGTTCCACATGTTGATTAACCCAAGAACATGGTGTAAATTACTTTTGTTACTTATGTTAAACTTAGAACTCGGTCATTCAAATTGATTTAATTAACTAGTTCATACCATGCACATGTTGATCAGACACACACATATCAGGAATTCATAAAATTAGGTATTAATCAAGTTAGACATCATAACAAGATCATCACAAAGGCGCCAATATTAAATATTAACAAAACATAACTAGGGCTTCAATCTACCGTTACTAAATAAATTAGCTACGCATAAAATTAATGTTAAACATCTTCATAAAAGAAAAGAAAAGAATAAACCCGAGACTTGAACTTCAAAAGCTCCTCTTCTTCTCCTTACAAAGCATATCAATTCTAGAGGCTTAAGGGTCTATTTATAGGTTTTAGAAGTCCTAGACAAAGTAATAAACCTAGAGATTTCGTAGGTTTTTTAGACCTATTACAATTGGGAGTTGAAAAACTCTAATATGGAAAGAAAGACATTCTGGCCGCCACTTGATGTATCTCCTGCACACGGGTGTGATCGATCGCAACCCGTGTGCGCTCAATCGTAGATCTGCGATCGATCCTTCTTCTGGCATGCACTCAATGACTCCTGGCCTGTTTTGTGCTGTGTCCTCTCGGGTACTACGCTCGATCGCAGGTACCCTGCGATTGATTGCAGTGTTAGGGAGTTCTAATTTTCTCTATCTTCTCTCTTTGAGCCCAAATTACTTGATTTTACTTCATTTTCTTCCAAAAGCCTGTAAAAGTATGAAAAACACAAAAAGAAATTAAAATGACATAATTAACTAAAACCAAATGATTAAAACATGCAAGTTAATGGTTAAAAATATGAATATTTTAGTACTTATCAAAAATCCAACTTATTGAGACAAAAATGCTAATTTTTAATTTTTAATTTTAATTTTAATTTTAATTTTTAATTTTTAATTTTTTTTTTAAGGGCAAAAACTGTTAAATTAAGCCCAAAAATTAGGCTTAATACCTAAAATAAACCCAAAATGCAAAAACTTTTAAAAACCGATTACTCCGTCAAGATAACCTAGTACCAACCGGAATCGGCCGGTCATTGTATATCCAGGTAACTAGGTACTTGGTTACTGGTTTGGTTTTCCAAAAATAAAAAATCGGGTACCTCAGTTCCTGTTGCCAGTTTTGGCCAATTGCCGAGACCAAATTTTCACCCCTACCTGCTAGGACCCCGCCGAGACCCTGACTGGGACCCACCTAAGACCCTGCCAGCACCTAACCGGAACCCTACCAGAAACCTATTGGGACGTACCCGAGATCCAGCCGACCGCCGGTACCTGCCCAAGACCCCACTGGGACCCTGTCGGGACATAATCGAGACCCGCCCGCAACCTATTTGGGGTTCTGGACAGGTCCCGGTAGGGTTTCGGTGGGGTTCTGGTTAGGTCCTGACGGGACTTGGTTAGGACACATCCAAGACTTAATTGAGACGTTTTCGTAATTTATAGTTTAATATGATTGAATGAAATATATCAAACGGAAAATATGGTTGAGACATTTTATACAGAAAATAGAATTGTGATTTTCCATTCATTCTTCATACAAAAATTGCTGCTAAAATCATTTTCTAACCAAAAAAAAAAAAAAAAAAAATTGCGTCGAAACAGAGCCTAAATTAGTAACACCAAAAATCATTTTTCACACTAACAGTAACAATCTACAACATCTGAATTGTTGCATATGTACATCATACGCGTGAACCAAAAACTCAACAGAAGAGAGGAGATCCAGCTGTGATTTAATTGAGCTGCGTTTGGAGGAGACGAAGCAGAAAACACGGGCTGTACCTATACGTTGGTGTTTAAACAAAGAAAAAGAAGAAAAGCAAAACTTCTTTCATTTGGCCAAACCCTATATATATATATATATATCCATTTGGCCCTTGAGGTGGCCGAACTACCTCCATGGTCCCAAACCGGCCTATCTGGAGTGGTCAAGCCATCCTTAAGGCTCTTGAGGTGATTTGGGCTCTCCCATTATGCAAGTTGAGGGGCTGGGACTTGGGGGTGGCCGAACCACCCCATAGGTCATGGGGTGGTTCACCCACTCTTGGCTGGCCATTGGGAGTGGATCAAACTACCCCTAGTTGAAATAGGGGTTGCCGGCCACAGCCCCAATTTTTCAGCGTTCTTTTTTTTGATTTTTTATTTTTATTGAAGAATGACATGTCTTATTTTTTGCTTTTGGATTTTTCTAAAGAAATGTAAGCCATAAACTAGATATTCTCAAGGAGCCGAATCCCTTGTTTAATTTTGTCATTGTGCACGTACGCGTGGGAGAGTCTCACTAGGGGGAATTTTTGGGAGGTCTGAATTTTGAAGGTCGGAAGTTGGCAATTTTTTTCTTAGTTTTTATTTCTCTTTTATTTTGATGTGCTTAATGTTTATCACTTTTATCAAGGAATTTATTTTTCATGAATATGAGTGGCTAATCTTTTTAGCTAGCACTATGGCCGGGTGAAACCGAATATTTATATTTTGTGTTCTTGAAACTATTTTGGACGCCCTTCATAGAGTATTAGCAGTGTCACCAACATATATTTAATAAGTGCTATTTATTCACCAAATCAAAATTAATATTTTGCTGAAGCTGAAAAGAAGAATTTTTAAGCATTTTTGCCAAATTGCCACATCGAAATAACTAAAAAATAGTATAAGGCTACAAATAGTGCATTATTAGTAGCATTACCAAAATAATTAAAAGTACTTTTCTTTTTCTTTTTCTTTTTTAATTTTTAATTTTTATTTATTTATTTTTATTTTAATGCACTATTTGCAGTAGGGATTAACGACCTTTGCTCTTTGGCTCTTGCAATGTAGGCCGTAAATATTACAAGAGTTAAATTTGAGGTAATGTAGGGAGAGAAATGTACTTTTTGGCTCACCAAATTTTACTCATCAAATTAATCAAAACTTAAAAGTATATATTTCTCTATTTTAACTACTCACTTTTTAGAGCACTCTAACTGTCTCACTATTTTAACAATCTACTTTACTATTCTATTCAAATATTGTTTTTCAAATAATTGTAGCCACCCCCAAGGGGTTAGGGGTTGCCAGAAAGCCCCCCATAACCCCTATTGGGTGGCCGTAAGCCACCCTCAGGGGGTTAGGGGTGGCCGGGGTGCAGGGCCGACCCGATATATTTTGAGGCCTTAGGCGAAAAGTTTAAGTGTTGCCTTTTTTTATGTTTAAATATTAATTAAATAATATTTATTTTAATATTAATTATATTTTTATTTAAAAATCATTCTTCTCGCTTTTTGAGATGTAAAATTACTAATTAAGTTTTTATATTCAAGATTTTCTAACCTCCTTTTTTCAATTGAGTTAGATTAGCCGTTAGAGATGTGAATCATCTAGGTGCGATGTGTGATTGTGGCCTTGAGGAGCTTTTTGGTTAGGTTGTGAGTAGATGTGACTCTAGCTTGTAAATGTTTGTTGAATCGAATATTTGTGGCTTTTTAAGCTTCTTTACCTAATTTTAAGCTTCTTATTTACCTAATATGCTTGTGGAGGGTTTAATTTATCTTGATGGGTGTCATCAAATTTGCAATTTTGGTTCAATCTATGATTGAATATGCTATGATCTTCAAAATGTGTCAAGTATGTCAAATTTGATTTGCTCTGTCAAAATATGTATAGCCTTGTTCTATCGATGCATTGCAAAGTAATTTGCGTAGAGAAGTAAAAGGGAATATAGAGAATAGACCCACACTTGTATATTTCATAATTTGTAGATGGATTACATCAATCGCAATTAATACGAAGGATAAGGAGAAAATCTGTATAATTGATAGGGAGACAATCATGGGATTGTAATTTTTTGAGAAAAAGGATTCAATTCATTTCATAACAAAGAAATCAAGTTCAGGTAGAGGTTGCTTGCCCTACATGAACAACATCACAAATACATTCCGGGCCGGGACAGCATCCCTTCATATTTTGTCCATAACAGCTTTTGAGGCCATGCCCATTTTGGCTAATCTATGTGCAGCTGTGTTCAAAGTCCTTCGTACGTGATTTGCCTGCCAGTCAGTGAGAGAAGACAGCAGCAGCTTTGTGTCGTCTATTATATGCCCAAATCTGCTCCGATCCCTTGCTCCCCATCTCTGTAATTGAAGAGAGTATTGAGACAATGGAGAAAACGTATGTATAATATAGTTGTTTTAGAATTAAATTAATGTATTAGTTATTTTCATAATTTTATATAGATTATGTAACTCTTTTAATTCTCATATGTTACATATTTATTATGTAACTCTCATAATTTTCATAAGTTATATATTGATTATGTCATTATTGTATTCTTGACATCATTCAACTATAAATAAGTTTGTTTGGAGGGATTAGAGTCACGGGTTACTCCAAAAATGAATAGGTGGCTTCTATGCCGTTTTGTAGCGGAGGAAGTGGATTTTGCGCTCTCTCAAATGGGCCCCTTGAAATCCTCTGACCCGGATGGTTTTGCTGCATGCTTTTATCAAAAAGCGTGGGATACTATTCGACAAAAGGTATGTGCAGCAGTTTTGGAATTTTTAAATGAAGGTGTTTTTTCTGCCGAGATTAATAAAACGTATATTGCTTTGATACCCAAAATTAAGAATCCCTCATCAATTACTGATTTCCGGCCCATCGGTTTATGTAATGTCATTTACAAGCTTATTGCTAAGGTGCTAGTGAACCGTTTGAAGAAAGTGTTGGGGGATATCATATCTCCTAATCAAAGTGCATTTATACCCGGCAGATTGATTACGGACAATGTGATAATTGCGTTCGAAGCCTTACATACTATGGATACCCGTTTAAAAGGTAAAGAGGGCTATATGGCGTTAAAACTGGATATGAGTAAGGCCTATGACCGTGTGTAATGGAATTTTCTGAAGACAGTAATGAGCAGGATTGGCTTTGCTCCCAGGTGGGTACAATTGTTGATGACTTGTGTTACACGGTGAGCTACTCAGTCTTGATTAATGGCAGACCATATGGCAAAATTAACCCTACGAGAGGTTTGAGACAAAGGAACCCATTGTCATTGTATTTCTTTCTTTTATGTGCAGAAGGGTTAACTACATGGATCAATAAGATGGAAAGAGCGGGGGGAATTACGGGACTGCCATTGACACGAGGGCGTACAAGGTTGACTCACTTATTCTTTGCAGATGATAGCATTCTTTTTGTAAGGCTGATATGGTGGAATGGTACTGCATTCAAAAGATGTTACATGACTATGAACAGGCATAGGGACAGAAGTTGAATAGGAGCAAAACGTCCCTATTTTTTAGTCGTAATACCACTACGGATGTCAAGGCACAAATCTTGTCGGTTGCGGAATTAAATTCAACTCAACAATATGAGAAGTATTTGGGGCTCCCGGCACTTATAGGCAAATCAAAAGTGTCCTCTTTTTCTAGGAATAAAAGGGCGTATATGTGACAAGATGCAAGGCTAGAAAGAAAAATTTCTTTCACATGCAGGAAAGAAATTTTATTGAAGGCGGTTGTGCAAGTTATTCCAATGTACATTATGAGTGTCTTCTTACTTCCCAAAACTTTGTGCCCTGAGATCAATTCAATGATGTCAAAATTTTGGTGGGGGCATAAAGCTAATGACAAAAAGGTGTCGTGGATGAGTTGGGAAAAGATGGGGAAAGCAAAGGAAAAAGGAGGGTTGGGTTTCGCGATTTAGAATGTTTCAACATTGCTTTGCTTGCGAAGCAAGGGTGGCGTCTAATCCAAGATCCAGATTCTCTTGTGGCTAGAATTTTAAAGGAGAAATATCATCCAAATGATTCCTTTCTAGGTGCTCCTTTAAGCAAGAAATCATCGTATGTGTGGCGAAGCATTTGGCAGGCGAAGAAGTTGCTTAATGAAGGATTGGTATGGCAAGTGGGGAATGGGAGGCGGATCAAAATTTGGGGTGATAGATGGCTATTTTCCCCTACAACTTATGCTGTACAATCACCGGTAAACACCTTACCAGCTGATGCTAGAGTTTGTGATTTGATAGATCAGGATTTACAATGGTGGACTATCCCGCTCATAAAGGAAATATTCTTGGAAGAGGATGTAGCCCAGATTTGCAGCATAGCTATTTGTCCACGTACTCAGCAAGACCGGATGGTTTGGGCAGGAAATAAGAATGGCACTTTTTCAGTTTGGAGCCCCTACCATTTGGCAAAAAACTTAATTTCCAGGGAAGAAAGTGGCTACTTGGGTTCTAACACTCTGACCTCCTTATGGAACGGATTTGGAAGATTTTGGGGCCAAGAGTAATTCCTCTATTTCTATGGCAAGCATGCAATAACATCCTGCCCACCAATGAAAATCTCTTCAAAAGGAGGATCACAACTGATCCTTTATGCCCGGTCTGCCGCCTGGAGGTGGAGATAGTGGGCCACATATTATGGAGTTGTTCGGCGGCGCGTGATGTCTGGATGGAGGGCAATGTATGATTCCAAAAGAGTTGCAGTGATGAAGATATCTTCAGTAACATTCTTCAGAGACTGAATGATAGACTTTCAGAGGAAGATTTTGATTTGATGGCTTGCCTCGCCCGACAGATTTGGCTGAGACAGAATAAACTAGTTTTTGAAGATCAGTTTTCTCATCCAAAGATGGCCTTCAAAGCTGCCCGCGACCAAATAGAGTTCCACAAGCATGCATGCCACGGTGTACAAGGAGAATCCAAACTGACCCGTGAACCAGTGGAAGAGAAGTGGAAACCTCCACCCATGGGAATCTCGAAAATCAACTGGGATGCGGCTATAGCTGTCGACAGAAAACTGATGGGAGTTGGAGTGATTGTCCGAGATTTTGAAGGCGGGGTGTTGGCGACACAATGTATGATGAAGCCTTTTGTTCGTGATCCTGGGGTGGCGGAAGCTATGGCACTGCGGATAGCAGTGCAGCTAATGGGC
The DNA here is from genome assembly GCA_016403345.1 of Corylus heterophylla. Taxonomy (NCBI): domain Eukaryota; kingdom Viridiplantae; phylum Streptophyta; class Magnoliopsida; order Fagales; family Betulaceae; genus Corylus; species Corylus heterophylla. Next base: position 86,545 of record JADOBO010000054.1, read on the forward strand.
CAGCTGGGAATTACACAGGCCATTTTGGAGGGAGATTCTCTAGAGGTGGTGCAAGCTATGAAGATAGGAAAGTGCAGTATGGCTCGGTATGGCCCTATCTTGGAAGACATCAAAGTAATGCTACAGGGGTGCAATTCCTGGGACATTTGCCATGTACGGCGTGCTTCTAATGGGGTTGCGCATAGGCTTGCGAAGTTGGTAATTTCGCAAGGTTTGAATCATTTATGGGTTAGAACAGTTCCCTCTTGTATTGGGGATATTGTTATGGCTAAAACAACTTGCTTTGATTAATGAAAGAATTCTTTTTCCCCAAAAAAAAAAAAAAAAAATCCTATAAATAAGTTATTTTATTGTATAGTTTCAATCAAGTGAAGGAAATATGTAGCTAAGAAAAGATTTTAATGTGTGGACGTAGGTCATTGGCCGAACCACCTTAATCTATGTCTTTCTTTCTTTCTTTCTTTTTTCTCTTTATATTTTTATATACTTTAATATGGTATCAGAGCCTTAAACTCAAATTTTTGCTCAACCATTCTTATTCATTTGCTCATTTTGCAATGATTGAAACATCACCAAAAGCAATTTCTTCATATAAGAGCAATGATTCACATGGACCACTTAATGGCCTCATTATGTTCATCACTTGGATATTCTAACAATGGTGCTTGTTGCACCTCTTTCGTCTGGAAATAATTATGGCACTTGGATTTGTGCTATCACTATGGCTTTATGTGCCAAAACAAACTGGGTTTTGTGGATGACACTTTGATGAAGCCAACTTCACCTAATGATCTTCCTCAATGGGATATATAGATGTAATAGCTAGCCAACTTCACATGTGGACGTAGGCCTTATATATGCCGAACCATCCGTGTCTTTCTTTCTATGAATTAATGTGAAGTACATATTTTTTTGATTGCATTAACGAAATTATAAATTTTTTTATTGAAAAAGCATATGAGAAACACATATCAATTTATAGACTGAGTTGAATGAACTTCTTCCCATCTAATTTAGATAAAAACTCTATCTAAATTTCAATTATTTAATTGAAAAAAATTATTAAAATTTCATTATAGATTTATCTTCATAATTATTAGCTTAGCCACCAAAAAGCTTGTTAATAAAATCAATGAAAATGAGAACTATGTTCTTTTAATTTTAGTTTTTTGAAAAAATGTTTTGGTGTAATATAAAGATAAGAACTATGGTTTTATGCAGTACTTTACATTTGAAAAGTATTTTGTATTTTAAAAAATATTGTTATGTTTTAAATTGTTTATTAGAAAATGCCTCTTATGTAACCACTAAAATATTATTCTTATTAGTATGAAACACAAGGAATAAAATACAAAATTTTCCCCATGCAATTGGATGCATGATCGATGAAGCCACATCACATGTATTAAGAAGACCCATGCATGTAATGTAGTTTTACCTAAAACCTTGATGATAAATTATGTACATATTGCATTAATAAGAGGCAAGATGATTGTCCACCAAAGCATGTGACTACCTCGTCCTTGATAAT